>APFE030433818.1:55225-73359 GCA_000404065.3 Pinus taeda | reverse complement strand
TGTGTACATAAGAGAAACTTAAGGCTTTGTGATGGTTCTTATGGCCTTTAAAAGCCACATTTCTTGTGCAAAAGTCTTTTCATTTTGATCTACTCTTCACACTAAGTTGTTTTCAAGAAAACTTGGTTATACTGATCCCCATCCATATTTTCCTCCCACATTAACAGCTAACTCTATTATCTAGCTCCCTATACTTCATTTTCCCTATTATTATAACACCATGGTGTATAAACCCCACACAATGTATAAATATCCCCTCCTTGGCACTATAGCCATAATTTCCACTCCCTGGGAATTGAATTAACATCTGGTTAAGGTCAAGAACCCATGTTTAACCCCTTTTCTCCATCTGAACCCATATACCTACCCAAGTCTCCATTTTTGCTTGAAAGCCCTCAAAGAAACCCTTTTGAGCCCCTTATACCATTAAAGGGCAAAATATGATGAAAACCTTCCTTCCCCGCCTTATCCTAAGGTCGGGAGCCAATGTACGCTTTTTCATATAATTTCATCAAAAACCCCTTTTCCTAAAGCTTTGCCCCATATGCCTTGTATAAAAATTCGCATGAAAAACCTTTGTCTTTTCCGTTTCCTAATGTTGGCGGGCAAATTTGATTTTATTAAAGAAAATCATTCAAAACTATTGAAAACCATTCATAAAGTGAAGGGTCCCGCCAGGCGCGCTTGCCGAAAAATATTATTTTATAACTCGCCCACTGATTGTTATCCTCTGTGCAACTGATCGACCCGATGACCATCCGATCGCGGCCTTCCCAGATCTACAGCCAATAGCAATTTCGGAGGGGCCCGACGTCCGACCTTTAAAAAATGAGGAGTTTATTTGCCGTGCAAGTTCATTACCCGACAGCCGTCCAATCATGCGCCCGCAGATCAACGGCTCTCATAAATTTTGGAAGGCCCCCGACGTCCGACAGATACCTTCTGATATCTGTCAAATGCTTACGTCACGCGGGGACACGCACCACTCCCAAACTCCGTCGGAGCCCCCTCTGACAGATTCCTTGCCGTGCAGGAGGGGGCCCGATATGGCGACATCTGTCCTCCCACGTCCCTGCCCTGCTGTTACCCACGTCAATGCCACGACCGTGCACTCCATCCCCCATTCGCCCACCTGGCCGCCACCTCATCGCTCCCGTGGACCAGTCTCAGGCCACCACGTCACCTGATGATGTCCTGCTGACGTCATCCAGCCTAGACCCACATGCTGACGTCACTCAAAAAATGCGCCAATAAAGCAAAAAGGTCATATTTTTACGGTTTTTTCGCGTTTTTTTGTTATTTTCTGTGAAAAAGACCTCTGCGCTGTCTGCATGCACATCACGACGAACAGTCTACCAGCCTACTCCAGACCATCCGCAGAAGCTCAAAGCGCCAACCCAACCGCTATTTCGTCCCGAGCTACTGGTTAAACAGGTATTTGCCCGTCCATCTCCTCGCAAACTAGTTTTTTCACAATTACTTGTAAAATACACCTGAACACGGCATAATACTGAAATTTCACCAGAAAACCAAGTATATCCTGTTTCCCCTGGACAATTTGAGGTCGAATTACATTGGCAGAGCCATTTTATACTTCAATTTTAGTGAAAACCCTTCTCTGTTCGCGCAATCGTGAACTCATTAACCTACTCCTAAATTGTCAAAGGAGGTCTGTTAAACTGTATAGGAAGCACTCTCAGAAAGCCCGACACTATCCTATTCTGCTGTAAAGCAATCCTGCTACTCTGTGTTCCTCTCAATTCCATTTTCTCAATTAGCACGCTCATCATCTCAAGAAACATTTGAACAGACATGGATACCCCCTCAGCATCAGTAGCCCTCAATGTTACTCCCTTGAATGCTCCTCAGAGAGAGCTGGACTGGCAAGATTTGGCAGACCTAGATTACCAAATCTCAGAGGACACCCCATCCAAATGTACGTTTCACATTCATTTGTTGAATGAGCTCAGGGCTAAGCACAGAGATGGAACAGATATCCTAGGCATTTGGGAGTCCTCCCTCCCAATCTTCAAGATGCCCCAGGTCAACCAGTTCCCTGACCTCATCCACTTGTGTGCGGTCTGCTATGATCCTATGCAGAGGGCTGTGCTCAACCCTCAAGGTGCAGTTATGTTTTACACCACCCCTGAGGCCATCAGGGAGATGGTCCAATTCAAAACTCAAAGGAAATTGGTTCCTTTATCCCTGCTGGACCTAATCAACCAAGGAGCCAAGATACTCACAGAGGCAGAGATCCTAAAGCTCAATCAGTTTTTTATTAAAAAATCTGACACAGTGCTGCATCCTCCCATCTTTGATGGCTATTTAAATCAACTGGACCTAGATTTGGCATACATGATAAGCTCAGTGCTGGGGTACAAATCAATGGAGTTTATAGAGGAAACTGTGCTAGTGATGATGACAATGTTTACCCCTGGTAAGGCCCCCATTTGTTTTGACTATGCCACATATATCTCTGACAAGATACATGAGCAATTTCTACACTTGTCCAGAGAGAGGGTATTCAGATACACCTCATATATTTATCATCTCATTCTGTACCACCAACATGAGAAGTTCTCTTTTGAAATCAAGAGAACTAATGCAGCAGGAAACCCAAGATCAGTGGTATACTGGAGCTCAGTCTTCCACATCCTTGCATATTCACCATATACATATTCTAAGTTCATTGACTTATTCATCCATCCAGCTTTGTCTCTGCTCTTGACATCACCTCCTCCAAGACTCTCTGATGAGATGCAGAGGATTCTACAACTTTCCAGTGCCTACAGCATAGGAGATTGCTACTTTTACCAGCATTACACTGTGATTAGAATATATGGGGGTGAGCTGTGCCCATACAAGCTGCCCAGATTTGTGCCCATGAGACTCTTTGCCTTGGAGTATTTCAGGCAATTTGGAAATGCCGACCAGGTGCACTTTGCAGGAAAGGGTAAAAAGGCACAGCTCAAAGTTAGAAACCAGCTTGGCCATTTCATCCTAAACAGAAGAGAAGGATGGAAAGAAGCAGATAGGATGTTGGAAGGCCTTGGCCTAAAACAAAGCTTCCTTTGGAAGCCCTATGACCCCAATAACTTTATATCCTTGAGAAGGCAGAAATGCAAGCTCTCTAGCTATGAGCATGAGAGCATGTTCCACATTCTAAGACATACTAACCAACCAAAGTGGAGAAGAAACACCATAGAAGAGCTTGTGTCTCAAGAAGAGCTAGTTGAAAGGGCTAGAAGGCATTTATTAAAAATGGCTGACTTGGAATGTCCTTCTCAGGTGCTTTCTCTGCCAAATACTCAAACAGGAGCATCTGCTTCATCCTCTGCAACACAACAAGAGGCAGTGCAAACTACCAATCAAGGGCAGAGCAAGGGAAAGGATAAAGTGATGGAACAACAACAGGGCCAACAGGGCCAACAACAACAGGGCCAACATGGCCATCAACAGCAGCCCTAGCAGGAAGAGCAACAAGCAGACCAACAGGGTCAAGAGAAGCAGAAAGGAGAGGCCCAAACAGCTACCCAAGAAAAGACAACATCAATGGCGCCTCCTAGACAGGATTCTAGAGTGGACTGCTCCATCCTCCAAACCCCTCAAAGGGAGGATACTAACAGAAAAAGAGAGAGGGAAACCCCCCTCACTGAAACATCAGACAAGCGGCAAAGGCTAAATCCCTTCTCAGAGGAGGAGATGCAAAGTATGGAGACTTCTGCCAGCTCCCTGCAGCAGGAGCAAGATAAGGCAGCATTAGGAGAGGTGAGCTCCCTCAGGGCAGCAACAGGGGACAGCTGCAGCTATAAAAGAACAATTCAAAGAGGCCAAAAGAAGGAGTGAGCCAATAAAAATTCGGCTCTACAATCACCTGTTAAATATGGCTCCTGCAAATCAGCAAAGGCTCATGGCTGCATTTGATGTGCAGGAAGGCAAGATGACCATGAGCCACTTCGCTCCGACAATGCAACAACCACAAACAGCTGCAGATTATATCAGGACTAATTTGGAAGTCCTGTCAAAAGACATCCACCCCATAGATCAGATCGAGCTTCACAAATAGACGGGTGAGATGGTCTATGCCACTATGGCAGACAAGACTTTGATTAATTACAGGCTGCAGAATAGCCTAAACAACACTGCAGCACAGCTTGAATTGGAGAAGGCATCCTCCCAAGCTAAAGATAACAGAATCAAGGCACTAGAAGAAATAATCATAGAGTTTGGGCATGACCCCAATGACGTTAAGGCTATACAACAAGTCCTTAAGCTGAGGGATGCAGACATGGCTGCAATAAAGAAAAAATTGAAGATCCCCCCAACTCTACACCCACAGACAGATGAGGTTGCCCAGCAGAGGCAAGAAAAGGATGCAACTTCCTTATTGATGACATTATACAAGGAGCTGATAGAAACACAAGAAAAGTTGCAAGATACAGAGACCACATTGGAAGCAGCATTGCAGAGGAGGGAGGCAGGGCAATCTTCCAAGCCGCCTACAGAAGTAATAAACCTTGAGGAAACCCCTCAAGATACTGTCCCTCCAAAGCAACATGCACAGCAGGATGCTCCAAGCACCACTGCACTAACCACCGCAGCACCAACAACAGAGCAGGCTGAGATCCTGGACATACAGAAGCTGAGGCAAGAAATACAGGTGCTGGAGGCCCAGATGTCAGAGCTCAGCCAAGCCCAAGACAGCTTAGCAAAGATAAATGAAAAATATGACAAATCTAAGCAAAATGTGGCTGAAAGGGAAAGAGAAGTGAAATCTCTGAAGAAGAGAATTGCAGAGCTAGAAAAGGAGCTCAGTTTTGATAAAGTAACAACAGAGCTCAAGCAAGTTATCTGGACCACCATTGGACAATCAATAACCAACCAATGGGAATATATTGAAGCCATTTATGAGCAAGTGGCACTCATTAGTAGAGCACGAAAATAATTGCAGAGAGCAAGGGCATCTCTAGGCAATATGCCTGAGATTGCCCCCAAGATGATAGAAGTGCTCAATTACAGGACAAGTTCCCAGCTTGTGAGAATGGGAATTGGAAACAGGACTGAAACAATCTCTTTAATCAAAAGAGTCCTGACGATGAAGAACCTAATCCAGACCCTGGACAGAAGAATCCAGGATATGCAAGCTGACATAAATAAATTCCAGAATAGGTTCTTGGCTTTGCAGGATAGAGGGCTCCCCAGCTTATTAGAATCAGGAAAATTACTCTCGCACGAGAAATATGTCAAGAGAGTAAGTACTTTTGTAGCAACACAGATTGCTGAGGCACCAGGCACATCTTCAGGAGCAGGCCCAGTAACAGGGCAAATTCTTTTTGACAGATTAGATAATTTGTCTTTTATTACAAATGAAGTCACACACTTATTTGATGAGCCCCCTCACTTTTATAAGTATACAAAGGCTGATGAGACCATGGGGTCAATTTTGAAGCATCAGCTACCTCCACCAGATACATGGCAGGAATTAATAAGATTACTTTTGAATCAAAGTTAAGTAATCACATCTTTCTCTTCAGCAAAAGGTTTATATTACATACACAGCTGGACAAAAGATACATCAACAGGTATGAAGACGCTAAGCCAACTCAGCACAGGTACTCGGCCGCGACAACAGCATCAACAAGCACAGGTGGCAGGGCCAAGAAGACACAAAAAATGACAGCTGCACAGCAAGTCATTCAGCAGTTATGATAAAGCCGCTCAACCGACTCCGTGAGCCCCAAAGGTCAATATTACTCTGATGGGAGTTAAGAGCTTTAATATCTCATTTAAGATTGTAATTACTTCTCAGCTACAAGCCATGTACGAGTGTAAGAAGATATTTTCCTCTCAGATGACTCAATGCCTGAGATATTTTTGTATTAGACTTCTATATATTCCCCCTCGCATTTGTTAGCAGGGGTCGGACTCCGGATGTAAGAAATCTCTTGATATCTCTTCTGTTACTCTTATGTTGTAAATTCTCAGACAGCTAATACAAAGAATGATGGTATTTCTCCAAGCATTGTGTCTCTTGATCTCTTGATGGTGTATGGCTCAAAGTTGCAGGATTCCTGTGTATTCCATGGCTCAATAAGTTTTCTCGTTACTCTCTGTTATATATATGTTTGCTATACTTTCATATATCGTTCATGCTCTCCATGTATTCAATATCTAAATGGCCAGGGAAAAAGAATAGTCCCAGGATTTAATCTTTGATTACCCTGAGCTCAATCCTAGCTATTTCATATGTTTTCCTCAGTTATGGTATTTAAAGAGTAATTCTTCAGTGCTACCTTTAATACTATATCATCACCGTGCTCTGTTATTTCAGGAATTCAGGTAATTGCTCCTAAATAATAGACCTCCTTCCCACCACCCAGCTTAGTAAAGAATCCTTAATTGCTCTTTGCTAGTTGTTTTTCATTCCACTCTCACAATTTACAGTTTGTTTTATGAAATACACACAGGCCCTGTAATTCTAGCTGCACTAGACCAGGATTTCAAGGAAGCAACAGTTATAGACCCCATTTCCCAATGGATTAGTGTCATCTGGAGATAATGCTCCAAAAACTATCAGAAGCGTCCTCCCAACCAAACATAAAAACCAATCAAACATTCACTTCATAACTAGCCTAAAACTTCATTAAAACAGTGACAAACCTTACAGAGAGAGCCCTCTCTGATTACAGCTAGGCTAGAAGCTGTAGTCCAAAGATTGGTTAGTGGTTACCCCGGCCGTATTCCCTTGGGAGTCATAGGGAACAACCTGGGTGTTAACACAATGCATACTTGTCCATCTAGTATGGATCAGCCTGGTTCTTGGGAGACCTTCAGACCAAGGGGGTAGGAATGGGGTGTTGAGGTATGACAAATTCCAAAAGCTTGACCAACCATCCACATCTTGGATCCCAGTTAATCCGGAGGAGCAGCGGGGAAAGAATTAGGAATTGGGGGATTGAAACCCTGGTGAGGCGGGTAATTCTGCCATTGAGAGTACAATCTGGTGGAATTGGTGATATGGCTGGGTTGAGGAACGTAAGACTGACCCAGGGGGAGTTTTGGGTATATTCTTCTCCATTCTCTCAACCAATCTAGTTCAAATCATGTTGCAGGGTAGCTTCAATATCCAAAGGGGTAGGAGGGAGGAACCGGGGACTCTAGACCTCAACAGGCTTCAGGGAAAATTTTAAGAACCCCCCCTAAATTTATATGTATAATAAATGGGTGAATCCCCATGGTATATTGGAAAAATGGAAGGCAATTTTATCAATAATATAATATGTATATATAATTTTTTTGGTGAATCTCTCACCAGATTATATTATCTTGTAAAATCATGGTGAATCTTTTACTGAATTATACAATCTTGTAAGATCTTGGCAAATATTTCACTAAATAATAAAACTTTGTAAAGTCTTGGTGAATCTTAATATTGTGAACTCTTACAATTTTTTTTGAAAAAGTATAAAACCATATATGACAAGAGCCACATGGTAGCAATGTCACTTTTTTTTTCACATTTCCACGACATGGAACTTCTTTATAAAATTTTGAATTTATAAAAAAATTATTGACCATAATTTTGAATTAATAATTGTTATTATAATTTTCTAAGTTTTAAAAACTCACACTATTTATTCAAAACTAAAAATGCGAGGAGGAAAACTTTAATTCTATTGATTATGAATGCGAAAAAGGAAAAAAAACTATTGTGATGTTTCATAAAGTAATAGAATTTAGCACACAACCACATAATAACGTTACATTTTCCTGAATGTAATATTAATAGAGACACCTTTATTCAAATTAGAGGAGAAGATAAGTAATGCCCATGTTGCTGGCGGGTCATTTTGTCTCTAGACCTCTAAAATAAACAAGCTTTGTTTTACATTTTTATCCTATATTCAAATAAGACAAATGTATCTTCTCGGAGAAGAAAAGTGACATCCATATTGTTGACAAGCCATTTTGTCTCTGCAAATCTAAGATAAACAAACTATGTTACCATTTTTGTCCTTGAAAAAAATAAATTGATCTAAATGCATCAAATATTAATAAAATATGAAACAAGAGAAATAAATTTTCATGAAGTGAACTGGAACGGTTTCATATATCTTGCACATTCCTGGAGTTCTAAGTTTATAGCATCAATTATTTTGTCTTTATTGCTCTTGGTTTAATGAGTTCAAACTTAGTGTTAAAATTTCGTGTACTTTTAAAGTGAAAATTCTATTCATTAATGTAAATAGGGTAGTGTATGAATTAATACATTAAATTTCACACAAGTTTAAGCAAAGGTTGCCTATGATCATGGAAGCAACTCAAACTACTTAAAGGAGGACACTAGCCATAAATGAAAAAAAAAATTGATCACTTATAAACATGAATCCTAATCTCACTCCATATTCCACACTCATTATAAATAATTCGATGAGAGAAATTTTCCATTGAGAATGATGCAATTTGAAAGGTTAAGAGCAGGAATTTGAACACCGCATGAAATCTCAACTAATTAGCATTCAAATGGTCCCATGAGTTCACAATGCACACAGTCATTACCATAAATTTCCCATCGATGGTCAAAATGGGGAGCTTCATTGTTGTTCTTTTGAAGTTGATATGGAAGTGAAGCAATAATATGTTCAAAACTGAAGTTTAACATCAATGTATATAAAATGTTTCAAATGAGTTCCTTCAAATAGTGATAGAAATTCAATCAACACAACAAGGGGAATAAACTATCTCAAACTCCAATAGCTCATTACTATTCTAAATAAATATTGCATGCTCAGAGGGAGGAATCAAACATTGTCCCAAGCCGTAATCTCTATGTTTAACTTGGGCATTTTGTTCCATATAATTCTTCATTTATTTTTCTTAGGATGTTTGAGGTCGTTGGGAAATTTAAAATTGCAGATAAAGTATTGTGACATTCATTAAACTCAGCCTATCCCTGACCCAAGGTTGATGCCATGTATGATATTCACATATTAGTGAACAACATCCTATCTATTACACTTCCTAGAGTGCCAGTAATTTAAGTCAACATAAAGGGAAAAATTTGAACCTTAGCGTCGACATTGACAAAGGGCCCAATGTTTTATAGTTCACTTAAATGTTCAACAAAATTAAAAGCATGTCAGTGTGGAACAATATAGTTGGGTTTAATATGTTCAGAAGAAATGTAAAAATATTTTTCAGACATATAAACAGGGTAACCTTGAGCCATGAAAGGAATGAGAAATAAGAATTCCATAACGGTTACAAAACAATGGGAAAAAAACAAACTTAAAAGAACTCTATCCATTTGAGGACCATAACTAGGACAAAAATCTTGTCATTCATTAAGAAAAGCAATAACTATTACAGGGAAGAAACCTAAAAATGCATGTCCGCCTCTAAATCCCAATGCAAGGTGATCCCTATAATGGCACCACACCTTTTTTCATTGACAGTTTATGAGCTTAGTACCGAGACTATTGATTTTCCTAAAGGATCGAGGTAAAGGGACGAAGAGGATGTCGATATGCTTGCTATCGTCAATGAAGTAGCTAACGGATTGGACATTCAAGGCTAGGCAACAAGATAATGAGGGAAATTATGTTCACTACCAAGGGAAATGGAGAGATAAATTGAGAAAATACACTACGTCATGTTAGCCATAGAAAAAATGTCTTTGAATCTAGAGCTACTAGGAAATGGCCTATGACAATGAAAGGCCACAAAAAAAAAAAAAAAAAATCTCAGTTCTAGGGAACATAGGAAAGGGAAATTGTGGTGCTTTATTTAGAATGTTAAGTTTAACCAGTCAATAACATAGATTATTTCCATAAACCATCAATGGTCCTTTCCTTGTCTTAGGGCTTAAAGTGCAGCACTTGGATGTTTTATGTTTTCATGGATGCTTAATATCTCACCGCAAGAGGGTTGGGATGTAGTGAAATATGTGCAATTTCTTTTGTCACTAGACACACATGATACATGGCTTAGTTAACAAGTCTTAGTTTTACAAATTAGGCCATTTTCTAAAACTTCACCTTATTCTATCATCAAGGTTTTTTTCTATGAACAACCCTTTATGAATTGATATAGTATGATATTTTCCCCTACAAATGTGATTATGAAACTAAGAAATGTGTGCAAATCATTTTATTCATTGAAAAATGGTAATGATTATTAACTTACTATGATTGCAAATGTGATGCTTACATGAAGGCATTGAAGAAACTTACTGTCCATCAGGCTTCTAATATTCTTACAATTTCACAGAAATGATTCCAGGTTCTATTTTCCACCATAACTTAATCCACATTTGCACATTGTACTAATGTTATATTGGTTCATACAATTCATGACATTTTTATGGACTTTACTCTTTAGTTCTTACAAGAATATTTTATGAATATTTAGACTGGGAGGTTTGGCAATTTGAACAAGAGGGTAACATTCCTTGAAACACTGGATCTGTCACCTTAGGTGTGTGGAAATGGAAATGGTTTGCATATATGCAAGCTTTATGGTGTTGTTGTGCACGTCGAGATGTTAAATACCTCCTTTTTCGGGCATTATGTCTGTTATGTAAATGACATGCATGGATCATAGTATAGAATAGATGGGGTTATTTTTTTATTAAAAAGTCACTATAAAACTCCATCTAATTATCAGATCACATGAATATCTCTCTTTTAGTCAATGTGTATGAAATTAGTGTTGATAATATTACTTTGGTTGGAAATCCACAAAGAGGATAAAGGTCCAGTAAGTGTTTAAAGCTATCATCTAACTTTAAACTACTTGATTACTCTTACGATTTTCATAGAAGCATGTGGAAAAAATAAAATGATTTTTTGTTTTGTTTTGTTGACTTTATGAAAACGTTTGACATTGTGCCTAACATATGAAATATAATGGAAGATCTAAAGTTTCTTTTTGGATTGGGATTGTTTGTATTAAGGATGTATTCTAATTTCAAGAATAGTGAACTTTTATTAATAGAAACCTATTGTAATCTAGAGGTTAATCAAGGATGTCATTTATGCCTTACTCTATTTGGCTCAATATTGACGAGTTAGAAGTGTATTTAGAGAAATCAATTTGTGTTGGAGCTACCTTTAGTAGAATAATGATCATTGTCCTTTATGCATATGTGATTATTCATTTAGAAAGGATCCCCTCCAATTTTGAAAAACAACTAACAGTTCTTAAATATTTTTTAAGCTAGTTTTGTAATGTTAGTGGATTGACAAGATGATCAACAAATATATGCACATCCTCTACCCTAAGTTTGTTTATAACAATAAAATCAAGGAGGAAATTATTTTGTACAAATATATGGAAGTTCACCTATATGACAAGCTCAATTTAAGCTATAATTTGGAAAGAATGATTAATGGAGATTGAAATATCTAATTTGGTCTTGAGAACAATTGTGGGAAAATAAATCTATGGTTTTGGGAAAAAAAGAATATCCTCTTTAATATTCTTGTTATGATATTTATCTTATATCATTATAGCGTTGGAAGTTGTCATGATTTTAAATGAATTTACATAAAATCAATCAAAATATAGAGGTTTTTTATAATTAATAAAATCTTAAATTATAAAACAATATTACATACCCAAATATTCTCTTAGAGTATGGGCTTTCATCCATTAATAATAAGGCTATGGTTAGCTAATTAATTACAAGCACAAAAAAAATCAACATAAACACAAAGGATTCCTAGAATTGCTTCAAATAGCAATGAAAATCAACAAGACATCAGAGAGGGTGATGTAGGGGCATTGATTCTTGGCTTAGCCACTAAATGATAGTCATGGGAGGTCTCTTTAAACTATTGAGACTACCAAAAGTACTATAACAATTAAAATTAATGCGAAGTTGTATTGTAATTGATAGTTTGAGAATCAAACAAATTTAGCGTACTATAAGAACTTCATAAGCTCCAATTTAGAAGATTAAAAGTAACTTTTTATTTAGGCATCTTAAAAAAGTTTTTCATTTTCAATTTTTTAAAGAACCATAAATGTTGCGGAGAAACAAGTCCCTTCCAGAGATTCTAAAAAGATATAGAATCCTCTCCAAATGCACTGTTAATACAAGGGTAAAGGAAATTTTGTAGCTCAAGGCACTAGCCAAGACCACCTTCCTCTCTAGATGCATTGTTAATACAAAGATAAAGGAAATTTTCTAGCTCAAGGAACTAGCCAGGACCAGCTTTGGTAAATGTGACCTCTTTGTGGGGATGCACCCACCCTACTCCCTTAGGTTTCCTCCTTGTAACAGAGTTGGAAGATCACCAGACTTGCTCATCTGCCTACTACCTTTGACACACTTTATATGCTAGACATAGTGAATGAAAAAGAAACAGTATAGAACACACAACTACACAGAAGGAAGAAACATTTAGATTGCCTTAGTACCTAGCAAGCAATGACTCCATCATTACAAGACCACTTGGATGTCAATACATAATCTAAATAATGGCACCATTTGGAGTGTTTATTTACATTAGCAACATGGAAAAGCAACACTAGTGTTTCAAAGCATGTTTACAGGAAAATTGTATAGTTCCAAGATTATTTTATCACAACATCTAAACATCATAACAATGGTGGGGTAACCAAGGAACCCAAATATTGAAAGAAATCTCATACCAAATTACAGAAAAAAGTGAAAAAGGAAAAAATCAAAATCTGTAGATTGGAACAGTTGCAAAAATGCACAATTGTACTTCTGAATAGTGATAAAATAGAAGCTACTTTCTCCTGGGTGAAGCAAGTGATTAGTAAAGATCAGTACTCCATCCATAAATAATATTATTTGGTGAAGGCTAAGTAAATAAAGGTATGTTTGGTTGGTCTAACATGTAGCATAATAGGTAAGGTAAAAGGTTAATATATTTCGTCTACCCTACTGATCAGATTCATGGCTTTAGCAATAGGTTGGGCCTCGAAACTGTTGCATCAAAATAGAAATAATAAGCATATTTCCAAAATATCCTATTTAATCCTTATATAATTCAAATTCTAATTAGGGATTGGTCTAGAGATTTAACTATTGTGATATCTATAGATAAATTTACCATGAATTATGAAGTGAGATATATATACCTTTTCCTATAATACACTGAGCTGAAAGCATGTAATAAGAGTGACCATTCATTAGAGATAATACACTGAGCTCATAGCATGTAATAAGAGTGACCATTCATTAAAGATAATATGTGATATAGAAAGGATTAGTACCTGTTAGCTATGCTACAAAGTCAGTGCTTAGGGGTTAAAGTCAGGCTGGAAAATGATGGTTTGGTGGCTAAGAAGCTCATGGCAGATTCATTTTACCCTTACCTTTTTCCATTTTTCCTCTTAATCCCTTCACAACCCCGTGTATCCCTTTCCCCTTTAGTCCCCGAACATTTTTATGTTTAACGGTAAAACCCCGATAACCCTTATAAATCGTGTTAACCTATGTTTCTTGTTACAACACCGTGTATATAATATGATTCATAACCCTAAGCTTTAATTAAGCCCGAGCCCACCCCTTACCTGTCATGTTGCCTGTCACATTAACTAAAACCCATGTTTAGTTTTCCACCATGCGATCCTTTGCCCATTGATCCAACGTTGTATGCAAGCCCCACTCCGTCAACTTTCATGCATATAATCTGCAAGGAAGTGGTATTCTGACAGCCATGTGTCATGAAATCATTGGATCGCACACCCTTGTACGTAAACCACCCTTGGCTATAAAGCGATGCAGGAAAACCATTTCCCGTCAATGTACCCGATTCCCCGCCCGATAATTGATGATCACCTCTGCCTTCTGTCAACCGTCAGATCTCCCCGATCATGATCTGACGACCCTCATTCACCCCGTGCATCCATCTCCTGATAGCCTTCATAATTAAACCTCAGCCGTTGATTTTTATCAACCAATGGCCCATGTTATTTCGCCTGTCTACGCTACTTCCCGATAAGCTATCTAGATCCAATCTCCAACATCCATTTTGTCATCCAGCGGTCAGCGTTCCTCCTCTGCCTTCCGTCCATTTTTTATGTATATTGCTGCTTTTTTTGGCCAATTTTCGGCGCGTGAAGAAACAAGTTATGATCCAGCTACCTACATTTAATCATCAGCTACCACAATTAAGGAACAACATAGTTAAGGACAGAAAGAACACCCTCGAGCAGTTCAACTATGTAGCAGTTATGGGATTTTATTTAATCAGAATTCCGCCTGTTCAAGGAGTACACCAAAGTACCAAAAAATGTCAATTGTCCATTAAAACATTCAGATTGAATCAGAAGACCCATACCAAAATGTAAATGTGGTTGGAAATCCATTAAGACACCTCCACACATAACCTAGTAGAGATATTTTGTAAACAAACTCTATATATACTGAGAAGAACGATGTGAACAGTTAGATGAGTGTTAGATGAGTGCTAGTATGTTGTAAGTGTCAACTTCTGGAGACTCTAAATACTATGAGATATGCAACATCCGGTCTTCATTTCCAATTAATACAAGCTTCTTTTGCTATCATTTTCTCACTTTCCACTTCTTCTATGTTCCAGGCTATCCCTGTCATGCATTATTCCATTTACTGTTGATTTTTAGCAGTAGAGGGGTTGTCATCCCACCTCTGTGTTAGAATTTAGTTGTTTCATTGAAATTTGCTCGCGGGTTTCTGTTGTTTTAATGCATAGAGGGCTGTCATCCTGTCTTTGTGTTAGATAACAGATTTACAGACCTCCTAACTGGTTACAGTCGGCCATCACAGGGTCTTGTGCATCTGCTAGTGTAATCAGTCTTCTTCATTATCACCTTTACCTTAAGCTGTGAGTAATTGGTGGTTGAAATCCTTGTAGTTTGGGGGTGTTCACCCATGTCTGGGGTTAGTCATAGTAGGAGTGGTTATCTAGCTTGAATGTGAAACATTTCTTTTATTCATCCATCATTTTATCCAACATCTTGTTGAATTTGTAATGTTCCCGAGCATCACTGATATACAACATAGGTGAGTTTATTGGGGTGATAACAGCATCAACGTTTTGACCCCTATAGCATCAAAACCTCCCCTCGTTCTGCCACTAGCACTGATTATGTTACCAGACTCGGAGTTAGCAAAACCTTAGTTGGATTGAGAAAATTCTACAAGTCTACAATATTCTATTAAAAAGTATACAAAAAATTATATAAAGAAAAGTGCGGAAGGAATATAAACACTATCATACCTTAATCAACAAGCTTATTGAATTGATATAATCTAATAGTCCACAGAGTTATACCACCATGATTTATAGTTTGGTTACATTTCCACAATTCATAGCACACTCGTGACCCTCGACTTATCTATAGGCTTTCTTTGTCCCCTGAATATACATCCTTAGAATTAATGGACCTTTTCAACATAGATTTTTCTTTGTGACCCCCAAAGTAGAAATTTCATTAGTGAAGAATTTTGACTGAGGCTATTTTCACTAACCCGTAGCTCATCAAGTATTGGCTATTGGGAATGGCCCTTACTCATTGACTCACCTCAGTAACATACTGCCCTGTATCTTCTCCCTGTGTTGGAATATGGCATGTGGATAAGTTGAAACATGTATGACAGTTTACTGATCTACTATGAGCTGACTTGCATAGGAGACTAACATAGACTATTGATTAAACATACTATTTAGAACTAGAAACAAGAAGAAACAATTCCTAGTACATAATATACACTTCAAACTGCCAAAATCACCCACCTGTGTGAAGGGAAACAATTTGATCGTCAAACGCTTGATCCTTGAGCAGCTTCCATTTTGTTGGAAAACTGTCCTCCTTTCTAGGCATTAACATCTTCTTACTTAGGGAAACCTCATTCCATCTTCTAATAATTCCACTGAAGGTGGGAGTCATATTCAAGATGCAAATGTGGAGCCAACAAAGCTACCCATCTCAATGCTAGTAGCGCGTCTTCCAGTGGTTAGTTTAGATACTTCATGCTGACTGTATAATTAACATGTATAAAGGTGTAACTCCAAGTACCATTTTCTAGTGCCTGCTCAACCACGATAGAGAAAATAACAAAGACGAAGAAAATAATGAATAATTCAACAAATATTTTATAGGATCTGATTCAGATCAATCATTTAAACTTGGTAAATAAAGGAATAGGAAATACAATGTAAAATCCCAGGAAACAATCATTGAGAAGCATTTGTACATTTGTACTTTCTTTCTCATAATGAGTATGCAAATAACCATGTATATTTCTACGAGTGTATATGTTGATCCACCTCCACTCATAACCTGTTGGAGTCAGATTATATATAGTTAGGATTATATGCAAGTAAGCTTATAACAGAGTTTGATACCTCTACTATGCTTGTCTTCATTCAAGTGTCATAGTTGCTATACTTAGCACTGTGAATCACAACTCTCTCAGAACTCAACTCTATAGTGTAATTAAAACCTTTGGAAATTGAATCTGACAAATCTATAAAAAGGATTAGTGAAATAGATGCTTATGTGAATAAGCCCACTAACTATCACTGCTAAACAATCAATCTAGACTATGAAGTCTTCCAGCTTGATCACAATTGTGCTCACGATCAGGGGAGTGCGACCACCTGACCTGACCTAGTAGCCATGATAGCTTTCACTAATCAACAACCACCTTGCAAGGAAATCCTGGCTCACTTCTCATCAATTTTATCCATCAATCTTAACTGATATAAATATTAAAAAGATAATATTAGAATCCTCTCCAAATTCACTGTTAATACAAGGGTAAAGGAACTTTTCTAGCTCAAGGCACTAGCGAATACCAACTTTCATATTTGTGACCCCTTCGTGGGGATGCACCCAACATGCTCCATTGGGTTTCTGCCTTGTAACATAGTTCAAGGATCACAAGACTTTCCAATATTCCTACTCCATTAGACACACTTTATATGTTATACATAGTGAATGGAAAAGAAACATTATAGAACACACAATTTCATAGAAGGAAGAAAAATCTTAGCCTGTTCAATATGAAAATCTTAACCACTGATTAATAAAGAAAAACAAGTAGTGTAATGAATTGTTCCAAATTATTTATTTACAAGCTGTAGAGAATGTAGTGGAATGGAAAATATTACTTAGACAACCCTTCAATATTTTCTACTGATATGTTTGGGCATGTACATATGAAATTAAGTGCATTGTTGAATACAAAGCTTCCTTTTCTCTTGCCACCTTTTTAGAAAATCAATGTTGTAGGTTTTAACTCCGTACAGAAATTACCTACATACGAATTCTAAATCACAGAAAAATAAACAATGCGAGAGCATGACACATAAAACACATATACACAGAGATTTCCCACTGGATCCCAAAATCGGAACTACCAGCTTGATTTTTCATTATGTTCCTTTCAATGTTACAATACATATTTATACATGCTGAAGCATCCAATACCATGGACCGAAAAACCATCGCGTCCAAAACCATGGACGAAAACCATCGCGTCCAAAAACATGTGCAAAATCATGCACAAAACCATAGTGGTCCGCCTACCTAACAAGGGTCAAAACCAAAATTTTCCGAGGCGCTGCCCCGGACCCATAAAGTGGGGTTACGGGTACCCCTCAAACCCCCTGTTAACTATGTGGAAAGAATATAACACAACCCAACAATCTCCCACTTGTTGTTTTCTTTCCACAGGGGGCCACAGGAGAGCTTTGTCATTTTTCCAGCCCTGAAACGCCCATTGTTTCTCTACACCAAGAGAACTTCTCAGAGCTCACAGATTTTGTCAATGCATCTGATGTATTCTTCAAAGTGTCCACCTTTACCAGCAACACCTTTTTGTCTTCTATCATATCCCCTCGAACAATGGCCCATCAAGCCTCCTCTCAAACGATTATCCATCCGTCCACTCTCTGCCAACCAGGATTCTCCGCTCCAATGCGTTGGAAGCACACGCCTTACATGGAACACCACCTGCCTGAGAGCTTGCTCTATCCCAGGTCAACTCCTCTTCACCGTGTTGGGACCAGGACACGTCCATGAAGAATCCGGAGCACACTGCCTGTCTAACCGAGCTCATCCACGGATCTCATCGTGATATTACTGGGGCCCACCACCTTCGTTTGGCA
>APFE030433818.1:32556-51462 GCA_000404065.3 Pinus taeda | reverse complement strand
AGGCCCGAGCGAAACCCCTCAGCAACAAAGGCGTCCCCTTGAAGCCAAAACAACTCCGATACCAAATGTAGGTTTTAACCCCGTACAAAAATTACCTGCATATGAATTCTAAATCACAAGAAAAATTAAAATGCGAGAGCATAACACATAAAACACATACACAGAGATTTCCCACTGGATCTCAAAACTGAGACTACCAGCTTGATTTTTCATTCTATTCCTTTCAATGTTACAGTACATATTTATACATGCCGAAGAATCCAATACCATGGACTGAAAAACCATCACGTCCAATACCATGGACCAAAAAACCATTGATCCAATACCATGGACCAAAAACCATCGTGTCCAAAAAAAACATGTGCAAAAATCATGCACAAAACCATAGGTGGGTCCGCCCAACCTAACATAGGGTCCAAAACCAAAATTTTCCGGGGCGCTGCCCTGGACCCCATAAAGTGGGGTTACAGGTACCCCTCAAACCCCATGTTAACTATGTGGACAGAATATAACACAACCCAATAAATGTGAAATCAATGTCACTTTAAATCTCCTTTCCTGTGTGGATGTTTTGACAAATCAGTGTGAAATCAAAGTCACTTTGAATTTCCCTTCCTGCGAGGGATCACATCCACAGTTGATTGGTAAAAGACAATCTACTATATATTATGTTCAAGAAACTGACTGCAATTTGCAGTGGAAAAGAGACCTCAATTCCTAATGTGAATTTGAATATCTCAGGAAAACATAAGGGACACAAATGCATATGGCCTTAGAACCTAGAAAACAATCAGTCCATCATTACAAGGCCACCTAGATTTCGGCATGTAATCTAAATAATGGCACTAGTTGCAGTGCTTATTTGCATTAACACCATGGAAAAGAAACAACAATGTTTCAAAGCACACTTACTGGAAAATTTGTAACATTATGAGAATATTTACTAATAGCATCTGAACCTCATAGCTATGGTGGGGAAACCAGGGAACCCAAATCTTGAAAGAGATCTCATACCAAATTTGAGAAAAAAATGAAAAAGGGAAAAAATCAAAATCTATAATTCAAGCAATGAATTGTTTACAAATCAAATACAATTCCTTTGGCTAACAGTTAAATTGAGGTGATATATTTAAATAATTAGTAAGAGGGGAGCTTCAAACCATGGAATATTACCTTAGTCATTACTGCCATCCCTCAGTGGCTGAGATTACACATCAATACTTATGGAAAGATTGTAAGAAAGTATGTGAAACAATAAAGCATAACCTCTATTTTCTAAGCAACAAAATCAAGACATTGCTACATCAGGAGCCATAATTGATACATAATCATTGGATCAAGTACTTGTATGGCACAGACTTGTTGCACAAACTCTATTTTCTCAGCACAACCTCTATCTTCTCAACAACAAAACCAAGACATTGTATGTGGTTATTGAAAAAAGGAAATGCATTCTAATTTGGAAGAGGGTCTTATCAAAAGACATGGATTTATTCAAAGCTACAAAGACTAATGGGTTACTGAAAAATAAGTGGGAATATGGGATCATGATACTTAAATTGAACAAATATGCTCTCCTTTCATGAGCATTACATCTATACAATTTTTTTTGAAAGCATTAGAATTTGAAAATTGGCCTTCCTGTCAAGACAAATTTTCATTAACAGAATGTAATTTCCTACCTGAAATTTTGTAAGTATCCAAGAAAAACTTGAAAAGCATAAGAGAACTTAACATAATGTACTTTCTTTCCTTCCTTAACATTCTTAAAGAGTTGAGGTTCCCCAAGTCATCGGGTAACTTTCAAAGGAAATGGTAGTTAGTAATAGTCCAATTCACAACTAAAGACGTGTCACAAATATGAGGGGGCATCTCCTCCAAATCACAGAAGTGTTCTAGGTTAAAATCTAGCATTATTGGAAGCTTAATGCTCGACTGGGTGTTATTGAACCCAAACATTTTTCCAATCCCTTCACCAAAATCTTAAAGATAATTTCTCTAAGTTCTACAAGACTTTACTATGCTCTTGAAGTGGGGGCACATGCAGCCTCTCCAAGAAGATACTCTTAAACTAAGTGAAGATAAGGCCAATAGATCATTCAATGTGGATATCTTTAACCCCTAATTGAATACTATGTCTCTCTTGAACCCATAATTGAATACTACTAGGACTTTCAAATTTTTCATGGAACTCAAGAATGTTGGAAGAAAGTATTGCTTCCAAAAAAGAGTAAAACTAAAGCCTATACTTGAGGATAATTGATGTCACACCACTGATCCTTCTCCATGGCACCTATATAGGTAAACCACAAATGCAGAGTTCCATTAGAATATTGTAGTTATTGAACACACAAATGAAATCAATGCATTTCTTTAAAAGATCTTTTGAAATCAAAATTACCGAAATTACATATCGATAACCTATTGGGTGTAGGATAAAGTTCACCCGTGTCATTCACAGAAAGCATGAGAACAAACCTAATACGATATATAAAAACAAGAAAAATTCAAATTCTTCACTTCTAGGGAAAACCAAGAAAAATCCCTCAAGACCCTATTCATTAAAATAGGTTTTATAAAATCCTACAACAAAGTGGAATAGACATTAAACTTCACCATGACTAGAGCACTAAGATTTGGCTTGTATTGAGTTAAAGTGGTAGAAAATTTATGTGCACATGTCATAGCTTTTCCTTCTATCAATCATACCAAGTCTAATAAGATAGGGCTCTTCTAGTTAATCAGGTAAGGTTTCCCACTCACCCTAACCCTCTATGTAATGTCTGCTGAATCCATTGGCTATATTGATCCGGATCTTGGGGGGAGGCCCCCAAGATCTAAAAGATTGAAATGGATCTTGGGGGGGAGAGACCCCCAAGATCTAAAAACTTGAATTTCTAGAAGAAAAATAGGAGAATTCCCAATAAACAAAACCACAAAGAAACTTTTTATTAAAACCGATAATAACTGTAAAGGCTACATTGTGGCGGACAATCTATCCTTTTACAAAATGTGACTTGTTACTTATAGTATTTCTTAGTTACAATACCATGAGTCAATTCCATGGGTGAATGAATACCATTGGTGGATTTTACAATACCACGGGCGGATGCCATTTACAATACCATGGGTAAATTCCATGGGTCAATGAATAATATGGGTGGATGAGTACCATGGGTTGATGCCCTTTTCCATTTGGATCATATATTCTTTATAGTAGAATAGCACAACACCTCATCAAAGGTTTCTTCTCTCTGTTGTATATGGAAATAAATGAATGAATAATCACTTCACATGTAAAATTTAATAGACATCATTGGAGAGAATTAAAATTTAGACAACACTATGGATTGCTTACAAATCTTATGTGAGGCTTCTAGGTGGAAGTTATAAGTGGAAAAATCCAATGCTATTGACATAGTCAAAAGGATGCCCATAATTGATTGGTTAAGATCTCGCCAAGTGTTAAATTCCTTTGTATTCCCTTTTCTTTTGAACCCTTTCCAGATGAACTATAAGAAGCAATATTGATAAATAGATCTACAAGCCTCTATTCCTCATAGGAAAATTCACTGAACAAACAAATTTACTGAATTTTTTGAACAACAATACCATAAGAAGTGTAATTAAAAGGATATTGAAGCTATGTAAAGAGTGACAATATATACAGAATAATCTGCAGTTTGTATCGACAGTTCGAAAAAACAATTCAGAGTTGTTGCAAAATGTGTTGAGTTTGTCAATATTAGTTTGGTGGATTGGTAAATTGGAGGTGTTAAAATCTCTCCCACAACGGTTCAAATCCCCCAACATACATGCTCATTTCTCATGAGTTGGCGTGCATGTTTTTGAGGGTTGTTTGTTGCAGTTGATCCCAGGTGCAACTTCTGGGTGACTTTGGAGAAATAGATAATCCCCAGTCGCTACTCTTTGTCAGAGAATAGATGACTAAGCATGTGAGACATATGTGTTTCATTGTATTGAATTCTCATAATGGGAAAAGAATTGAGGGCTGTTTGTTGCAATTGATGCTAGAAATTTATATATTACGGAGCAATGAAACACAAAATATTGCAGAAATATAAACACAGAAAACACATAAAACAAGAGAGACACAGATATACATGGTTCACCAAGTTTGGGCTACATCCACGGAGAAACAACCAGTCCTTCATTTATTATATTATCCAGCAAACTAGAGGGATACGACCTACAATAGATCCGCCGTAACTCCATATTCACTCTCAATCTCCTCCCTTTTCTTCACTCAGAATACAGATATGATAGACACAATACAATTCCCTCATATATAGTGATGGGTTACCTTCTAGGGCAAAAAAAAACCTAAATTAAATATAACTTCTACCGTCAAATCATCCACCTAATGAACGTCCCAAATTGACTAATAATTATTATACTTTTACAAGGCAATTTT
Source organism: Pinus taeda (assembly GCA_000404065.3). Taxonomy (NCBI): domain Eukaryota; kingdom Viridiplantae; phylum Streptophyta; class Pinopsida; order Pinales; family Pinaceae; genus Pinus; species Pinus taeda. The sequence goes on along the minus strand of APFE030433818.1, from coordinate 47,027 downwards.
ACATCTGTTTTTAGCTTCGAGGGCACTACCACTGAGCCCTCCCCGAGGGACCACTGGCCCCCGGACCCCCCAGTCAGGGGGGATCGCCGGGGGACAAGTCCCCCCCGCGTGGAGGGTTGTGTAGTCTTCTTGGGGTATACATCTGGATGAGACCTTTGGATACAGAAGACAGTTAGGCTCCACACCCAACAATCTCCCACTTGGAGACTGATTATAGCAACTCCACCACTACTTCATTTTCTAGACAACGACTCCACTTTGGACCTAGTTGTTTCTCATATTCTTCATCATACTTGAAGACCAATTGAGACTGAGCAGATTCTCAGTTTCTCCCTGGTTCCAATTTTTGTTAGCATATTTATAGGATTCTGGCTAGTGTGTATCTTTTCCACCTTCAACTGTCCATCTTCCAATGCAGATTGTATGAAATGGTACTTGAGATGTATATGTTTAGTCTTGGAATGAAATGCAGATTTCTTTGCAAGATGTATGGCACTCTGGCTGTCACTATATAACCTGCCCAACTCTTGCTTCTTACCCAATTCACCCAGAAACCTTTGTAACCAAATCATTTCTTTACTAGCCTCTGTAACAACAACATATTGTACTTCTGTTGTTGAAAGTGCAACAACATTTTGGATTTTTGAAACCCAACTGGCAGTTGTTCCACCTACAGTAAATACATATCCTGTAGTGGTCCTCCTGTTATCTTTGTCACCTGCCATATCTGCATCAACATATCCCTGTAGAGCAATATTTGAACCACCAAAGCATAATGCTTGATTTGTGGTACCTCTCAAATACCTGAGAATCCACTTCACCGCCATCCAATGTTCTTTTCCTGGATTGTTCATGTACCTGCTTACAACTCCCACTGTATGTGAAATATTAGGCCTTGTGCAGACCATTGCATACATTAAGCTTCCAACTGCTAATGCATATGGAACTTTAGACATATGAGCCATTTCTTCCTGAGTCTTGGGACACGCTAATTTGAAATGGATAGCCAAAGGTATACTAACTGGTTTTTGCATTCTGCATATTAAACCTTTTCAACACCTTTTCTATGTACTCACTTTGAGACAATATTAATTTGTGATTCTTCCTGTCTCTAGTTATTCTCATACCAAGGATTTGTTTTGCAACACCCAAATCCTTCATTGAAAATGAGTTTGCCAATTTCCTTTTGAGCACATTTATTTCCTGCATGTTATAACCTACAACAAGAATGTCATCTACACACAATAACAATATAATATAGTTGCCATGATTTTTCATTTTGAGATGAACACAATGATCAGAGTGACACCTAGTGTAACCTTGTTCAGACATAAACCTGTCAAATTTTAGATACCACTGTCTTGGAGCCTATTTTAAGCCATACAAGCTCTTCTTCAACCCGCACACTAGTTTCTCCTTCCCTTTTACCTCATATCCTTGTGGCTACTGCATATATATCTCTTCCTCCAAATCCCCATGGAGAAAGGTTGTCTTTACATCTAACTGCTCAAGATGCAAATTTTCAATTGCTACTAGATTTAGAATAGTTCTGATAGAATTCATTTTCACAACATGAGAAAATATCTCATCAAAGTCTATACCCTTTTTATGTGCAAACCCTTTCACCACAAGTCTAGCTTTATACCTTTTTCTACCTCCATCTTCTTCCTTCAACTTGTAAACCCATTTATTATGCATTGTTGTTTTACATGCAGGCAACCTAACTAAGTCCCAAGTCTATTTATGTGCTAAGGAGTCCATCTCTTCTTTCATGGCTTGCTCCCACTTCTTCCTAGTTTCTATCTGCATTGTTTCTTCATAACATTCTAGTTCACCAGAATTAGTCAACAATACATAATATAATGAAGGGGAGTATCGTTCAGGGGGTCTACTTATCCTAGTAGATCTTCTAACACCACTTTTAGGTGTTTGAAGTGTTTGTTGCTATTGTGGTTGTTGTTCTGGTTGTTGATCATTATGATTTTCAAGCACCATCACTTTTCCCGTGATATAATCAAGCACTATGTATTCTTTGTTTTCTTTTTCCTATTTATTTTCCTGTAGCTAATACTTGTACGAAACCTTTTCATTGAAGATGACATCTCTGCTCCTAATGACTTTGTGTTTTTCATAATCATAAAAGCGATAATCAAAATCATTAACACCAAATCCAATAAAGTTACATTTCTTTGATTTTGCGTCAATCTTTGTTCTATTTTGTTTTTTAATTTGGACAAAGGCTTCACAACCAAAAGTCTTTAAAAAAGAGTAGTTTACCATTTTACTTGTCCATGCCTCCTTTGGAATACCACAATCCAAATAACCTAAAGACCCTCTATTTATTAGATAAACAACAGTATCTACAACATCTGCCCAAAATTGTAAAGGAAATCCTGCATGTAACCTCATTCACCTTGCACGCTCCATGATTGTCCTATTCATCCTTTCTGACATGCCATTTTCTTGTGGTGTTCCTAGAACTGTCTTCTCTCTACGAATTCCATTCTCTAGACAGTACCTATCAAACTCTTTGCTGCAATATTCACCTCCATTATCTGATCTGAGACACTTCAACCTTTTTACTGTCTCATTTTCAACCAAAGCTTTCCATTTCTTGAAAGTATCAAATACATCAGATTTATTTTGAATACAATAAATCCAGGTTTTTCTGGTTGCATCATCAATAAAAGTAACATAATAATGAGAGCCACCAAGAGATGATACCTAAGCAGGTCCCCATACATCTGTATGGACAAGCTCTAATTTTTCGCTCTTATTTTCTTTCCAAACTCTAAGGAATCTGACTCTCTTCTGTTTTCCATAAACACAATTCTCACATAATTTTAAATCAACATGCTTCAAACCTGGCAACAAATTTCTTGAGTGAAGAATCTACGTCCCCTTCTCACTCATGTGCCCGAGCCTATGATGCCACAATGTTGTATCTTCTCCTGTAGAGGTTAAAGCATTAATAAAATTAGAAATACCATTACATAAATACAATGTACCAACCTTTTCTCCATTCGCTATTACCAAGGACCCTTTAGTGACCTTCCAGGATTTACCTGTGAAATTAGTTACGCAACCTTCACCTCCCAATTGCCCTGTTGAAAATAGATTTTTCTTCAGATCTGAAACGTGCCTACCTCCTTCAATAGCCATTTATTTCCATTCTACTTTTTTATGAAAATTGTACCCATTCCAACGATTTTACAGGGTTTATCATCACCCAATTGAACCTGTCCAAAATCTCCTTGAACATAACCATGAAAAATTTTCTTATTAGGTGTGGCATGGAATGAGGCCCCTGAATCTAGCACCTTGGCATCAATAATATTTTCTAGTGAAAGAATCAAAGCATCTTGCAACACATCACCTGTTACATTCACTTCATGATTAGTTTCTTGTTGCGTGTCTCCTTCGTTTCCCTTCCGAGACTTGCAATCTTTCTTCAGGTGTCCTTTCTTCCCGTATTTCCAGCACACTATCCCTGATCTGGATTTGGATCTGCCTTTTCTTGACTTACTACGATATCCTGGGCTCTTTCCTCTTTCCTTTTTTCTTCCCCTAGTCTCTACAGTCAAAGCATTACCTGATGTCTCACCGGACCTTTTCTGTTGCATTTCCTCGCTAAGGATTGCACCAACAATATCATCAAACTTTAAAGTACTAGATCAAGAGACAGAGTTACTAATGGCCATAACTAAACCATTCCAACTTTCTAGCAATGAGCACAGAAATAACAGAGCCCTAACTTCATCATCAAAATTTACCCCTACAGAACTTAACTAACTTGTAACTGTATTAAAGTCATTTAAATGATTAGCAACAGATCCACCTTTCGAAATATTCATATTAAATAACGCTTCATAAGAAATACCTTATTTGAGGCCAAGGGTTTTCATATAGTTTGGCCAATGTTGACATTAAACCCTCTATTGTCGTTTCCTTTGAAATATTAAATCGCTACCGACGCTGCTAGGCATAACCGTATTGTTCCAAGTGCCTTTCTATCGAGAATATTCCATTTTGTGTCTGTCATACTCATCGGCTTCTTTGTATTTCTACTAATGGTAGGTGTAGATCTCTCTGATACAGATAATCTTCCATCTATATCTTCCATAGCTGGTAGTTTTGGCCATTGAATTTTTTGACCCTAAACCTACCATCTTCCGCCATTTCTCCCACTCGAACTAGGAACCCTTCTCTCCTGTGAGTTTATCAGCCAAATAGATATTCAGCTCTAATACCAGTTGTTGGAAAATTATATATTACAGAGCAATGGAACACATAAAATATTGCAGAAATATAAACATAGAAAATGCATAAAACAAGAGAGACACAGATATACATGGTTCACCAAGTTTAGGCTACATCCATGGAGAAACAGCCAATCCTTCTTTTATTATGTCATCTAGAAAAGTGAAGAGATACAACCTACAGTAGATCCGCTATAACTCCCTGTTCGCTCTCAATATCCTCTCTTTTCTTCACTCAGAATACATATATGATAGATGCAATACAATTCCCTCATATATAGTGAGGGGTTACCTTCTAGGGCAAAAAACCCTAAATTAAATATAACTTCTACCATCAGATCATCCACCTAATGAACGACCCAGATTGACTAGAAATTACTAGACTTTTACAAGGCAATTTTACATTTGTTTTTAGCTTTGGGGGCGCTACCCCCGAGCCCCCGCCAGGGGACTGCTGGCCCCCAGACCCCCCAGTCAGGGGGGATCAGCCCCCCGAACCCCATAACCCCCACGGGGGGGACAAGTCCCCCCCGCGTGGAGGGGTGTACAGTCTTCCTGGGATATACATCTGGTTGAGACCTTCAGATACAGAAGATAATCAGGCTCCACACCCAACAGTTGATCCCAGGTGCAACTTTCGGGTGAATTTGGAGAAACATATAATCCCCAATCGTTGCTCTTTGTCAGAGAATAGCTGACTAGCATGTGAGACATAGGTGTTTCATTGTACTGAATTCTCACAAAGGGAAAAGCATAGGAAAAGTGTTGCTTGCTTGTGTTGGGTTTTGGTTGATAAAGTGAGGGCATTGCAATGCCTCCCACCAGGGTTAGATGACTAAGCATGTGAGACATAGGTGTTTCATTGTATTGAATTCTCATAATGGGAAAATCATTGAGGGTTTTTTATTGCAGTTGATCCCAGGTGCAACTTTCGTGTGACTTTGGAGAAACAGATAATCCCCAGTCATTGCTCTTTATCAGAGAATATCTGACTAAGCATGTGAGACATAGGTGTTTCATTGTACTGAATTCTCATAAAGGGAAAAGCATGGGAAAAGTGTTTCTTTCTTGTGTTGGGTTGTGGTTGATAAAGTGAGGGAATTGCAATGCCTCCCACCAGGGTTCAAATCCTCCCGGAGACATGCTCACCCCACATGGGTTGGTGTGCCTGTGTTTGACAGTTCTTTTTTGCAATTGATCTCAGGTGCAAGTCCTGGGTGAATTTCGAGAAATGGATAAGCTCCAGTCATTTCCCTTTGCTAGAGAATGGTTGACTAAGCATGTGAAAAATAGGCACTTCATTGTACTGAATTATCATACTCGGAAAGGTGTTGCTTGCTTGTGTTGACCCATACATAAAAAAAATTGGAGTTCGACAACTCTGAAGATTCTTCTGAATTGAACTAAACAGGTGGTACAAGGAAGGTTTCAGTCAAGTTTCCAGATTTCTGTTTACTGGAATAAATCATATTTTAGGAAATTGGCATACGACTGTAACCCTATTGCACCAGACTTAGAATCCAACATAACTCTACAACAAGGAGCAGAGGAAAAATATATGAAAGGAGAAAAATCACATGGATGGCGTAAAGGAAAATATGGCTCAATAAAAATTACGGAAATTGAGAACCTATTTAATAGAGACTTGGCCCATAACATCTATATTTAGTACATATAATATTTTTCTTGTTTTTTGGGTAACTTGGACCATTACAGAATTCCAGCTACAAAGGACATGCTTATTCTAGCAGGGTTTATGACAAAGAGGGATAAAGTTTAATCATTCTTCTGTCAAATCACTTTTGTGTTGAACTCCATGGCAATAATATATCTCAGATATCTTCAATCCCATGAGACCCTAACAATTTTTCAAAGAAACCTTAGATGAGATTATCCCCAAACCAGTTTTGTCAGACTCTCCCAAGTCCATGTTGACTCCTAACTTTGAATATATCTCAGATATCTTCAATCCCTTAAGACCTTGAAATTTTTTCAATGAACCTGTTACATGAGATTATCCCCAAACCAGTTTTATCATACTCTCCCGAGTCCAATTTGACTCCTGATTTTGACTCTCTTTGAGGAAATGGAATCACCTTAGCACGTCTGAGTCTATACTCACGATTTTGATCCCTGAATATGATTCAAAATCCCAAATCAAATAAGTCAAATTGACTTAATGAGTCTAAGTCAATTGTATTTCTATAACAGATACAGAAAACAAAAAGGAATACTTGTTTGTTTGTTTTCCTAGCCCAAGTTTATAACAAGCAACCACCAGACCTATCAGCTATCCAGAGCCCATGGTGTTTGTAGTATGCAATGTCACCTTTGGACTTTGAAACAAGTTATTGTTACAATTTTACATTATGTGCAAATTTAGATCTTTCATATTAATGAAAATATCATTTTCCCTGAAATTTATTGTATCATTAATGGTTTTAGTTATGAATTCATCTCTCGAGTTTTTCCCAAGTCCAAGCCGAATCTTATGCTTGGACCTACCTAAGTCATTCTAAGAGATGATTCTGGTTACTTTGCACCAAACATTTCTTTCTACCTTGACCATTTTCCACATTTCCAATATTTTTCACTGCTTTTATGTTTCTCTAGTCGATCCTTACTATCTTCCTCTATTCTAAAACATATATTAGATCTATATATCCCTAAACCCTAATTCAACTAGGTCAGATGCTTAGATTGCATCTACCTTTGAAACAAGATAGGAATCCTTTCTTTAATTCTTCTGTTATTTTGATAGGAATGACGAACTAAGATTTTGATATTGTAAACCTCTCTTGATAAGACTCAAAATTAATGCCACCCGTAAATGAGAGAATATAAACTTTCCATAGATATATGGTTGGCTTCCAGAATAACAAGTCCAATTTTGCAAAAGCCTCTAAATGTCTTACCTATCCCCTAGAATGAGGCTTTCACATTATACATAGATATAATCAGTTCCTATAGATGAAACAACCACTTTATTATTAAAGCTCTCTAGAACCAATATTGCTAATATGGATTTCTAGAAAAAACTTAAATTTTCATATCACATTTGTATTTGATCATGTCTAATATGTGAAGCTGGAAATAACCAAAATATACCTATATCGGTTGCAATTTTTATAGGATAAACATATATGACCAACAAAGTTAAAACTAGTTGTAATGCAAGAACAAATCTTCAATGTCAATATTTGTGCATCGAATTAGCAGAACTGATGAAAACTCACAAAAAAAACTCTATATAAAATAAGTTCATAATTGTAACAGAAAATTTAATGTTTTCAAACAGATATGGATGAAGCATATCCAATACAAATTGAAGATGAAATGACAATTAACAGCAAACCCTTTATGCAAGGTAACTTGGAGAATTCCATTACCTTGAAAAAAAATGTCTAGGACACAAAAAAGAATAGTATTTATCCAAAAATTTGGTGCTTCCTAAATATACTCGAATACATAATTGAATGTGAGATAATAGAATTATCCCGCTTCCACTATGCAGAATTTGCTTCGGCATGGCACATTGTGGTATAATAGAAGAATTTAAGTAAACCTTCAAAATGCACAGCACAGTTTTAGCCTAGCATGTCTAAGATAATAAGGGGAGATAAATAAGCTCCTGAACAATAAGCATAGAAGTGCGCTGGAATCCAATTCGATCCCAATTGCCTTATAGTACAGTATAAGCCAGTTGAGCATCATAAATGCAACAATTATTACACCCATTTTTGCTCATGATCTTAACCGCGCAGCCAATCATACTTAGTGACAGTCAAATCTTGGGTACATGTTTCATCCTAAAAGATTTCCTCAGGTATCTCCAACTGGTTTCCTTGTCTGAAGTATGGCAATGACTATTTTAATCTGAACACAGAGCAGGTACATCACATACATAATAGTGGCACTGCATCATTGACATGTCAGAAACATTCTACATTTGCATGCTCTTTAAAATATATCCAGAGAAAATAGTTTCTACGTTAGGAATAAACCATATATAAATTAGACTTAGCTTTCCATGATATGCAGTAAAATTACAAGCCAAAACTTTTGAACTAGATCCTATGGAAACCTTCCATTTCATAATGTTTGTGAGGCAGTGTACTTATGAAGGAAAATTTTGCACAGAGATGCCTTGGATGAGGATAGTCTCGACATGCAATCTACAAAGTTCAAATAATTGAGTAAGAATCGACTACATAGACCTTATGAAAAGCAATTGTAAATGCATTCCACTAAAATATTTGCCTAAATATTATAATATGGCACTCTCTGTAGTGATGGTAGGTGGCCAAACTGACTCTAATTTTTGAAAACAGATATCAAGTTACGGATTATTGTTAGTTAAAGAAGACTTGCCATGTTGTAAAAAACAAAACTTTAGAGGATCAAATAGATAAGATGAAAAATGATCCTAATGGACAATGTTGGTCAAATGGAAGTGTCACTAATGTGCTTTAACAAGGGACAATAGTTGTAGTCTGATTAGCAAGGGCTAGTCTCAAACATACTCAACATCAAGGATTACCTTTACCAATGTAGTCCACCTTAATATGTGGAGCAACAACTTGTCTTGTTTTAAATAGAAAATTTCCATTAATACCAAAAAAAGTGTTAAAATATAGGTAGACATATGAGCCTTAGGATTTCTTGTATAAGTATTTTAAACTGATGACATAGTGGCATAGGTTTCACAAAATACCAAGTTTCCCTATCTAATGTACCTAGGGAGGGTATGTATTGTACTCAAGAAGGTACAGTACCTAGGGAGTATTTACTAGTACCGCCCAAATTCTCACTTGGTGCAAAAGTCCAAATCACAAGCGTGAGACCCCAAGGGAAACTTAGGGAAGCTACCCATTATCATTTTAATAGCCTTTCCTTTCTCACTTCATACTAGGTGAAGCCTAGTGGAGCTTTCCTATGGTTGACTCAGCTCAATGTCCGTAGTATGAAGTGGGAACAAGAGAGAGAATAGAAACAAAAACAAAAAAGGAAAAATGTTTTTGGATTCTATGGCTTTAGGTGGTGGATGAAAGGCAAGATTAGTGCCTTATCATGTTTGGGCTATGGGAGCATGCATTTTATGTCAAAGGTAGAATTTAAAGAAGGATTAGGGGCTATAAGCAGCCAAGGTGACACAATCTATAGTAGCCCTAATTTGGTTACTAGACATACAAGTCTGATGGTTCAGAGGGTCTACTTAAGATTCACTACTCAAGGGAACAACTTAGGGTGGCCCTATCAAATACTATCTATAAAGGCACTATATCAAGTGATGTCATAACCTGAATGTTTTCATCTTGAAGGAAATTAACACAAAAGGAATTGGGAAAAGGAGGGAAAACCTACACATTAATCCTTTCTAATGCAACAACATTGCTCTTCTATAGCCCTGTGTTGACTCCGACGTCCATAGACCTGCAAATAAAGTTCCCAATGGTGCACCTAGAAAGATTTTTTCCACACATATACAAAGTTGTATGTATGATATACCATAACTTAGACAAACCATAAAACCCCTTTTCCAAAAGCTTGGATCCTTTCTACTCAGAAGTTATTTCAATCAACAAAATTCCCAATTAAAAATGGATAGAGAAAACCCTTACATAATTTTAGTTGAACGCTCTTCTACAATAAAATAATATTCTCCTTATGTGTATCAAGTTTCAACTAGTTCTTAGCATGGTGCTAACGTACTTTGCAAGAGGGTTCTCTCATTTGTGTACATTGGAATATGCATATCCAAGTGCAAATGTGGGGCGGGGCAGGGGGGGATGGAAATAATCCACCCACATGAGCTAATGGACTACTAGACAATGCATAATGAATAAACTGCCACTTAAAGGATATTATCTTGCCCACTCTACACACTCTCAACCTTCAAGAAACGACATCAACATAAATTAAGTCGAGTTGCAAGAGAATGTCAAGAGAAGCAAAGGCATTGACCCCAACAAGAGCCCCAAAGTGGTCTGTCACTTTGACAAAATTCTGATTATTCCTCTGGCCATCATGATTAACCAACACATGATAATGATGGATAGTTGATCCTAAGCCCACAACTAAAGGTTTGGGGCTTCCTTTCAAGGATGAAGACTCTCCTCCTTGAATGGGTTAAATTATTGCAACATCACGGTCTATCCAATGACTCTTTCCCCCTGACCAGGTTGTTTATATGTTTGTTGCTTTATGATTTGGGCTTTATGGAACTTTAGTTTTGGAGACCTTGCATGGACTTTTTTAACTATATAGGCCATTTTCCTTACAGTTTTAGCTTGTGGTGGTTATCTCACCACCTTTTTTTTTCTAAAATAAATGTCAATGGAAATCTGAAGAATCTTATCCAAATGTATAATGCTAAAATATAAAGGACATTATATCATCAACTGAAGTAATTGCTTGAACTTCATGGGACCCTGGGTAAAGAGGAATGAAAACCCATCTGAATATATTATGAAAAAACCTTGGCATGAATACTTACATGTATCTCTCCCTTTTGATTCACATGTACAATAGATAGTATTGTCCTAGCCCCTTCTGACTTCTCAATTACAAATGAGTCTTTTATTCTCATAACTCAGTGCTGGAAAAATGAAGGAGAGCCTATTTATATGAAACCCTTGTTATGGAAAAACAAATGAGATACCATTTACATGAAACCCCTACGATTATTAGTATTGGGTATTGTTCCACCAATTTTTCCCTAATGCATTTATTACAAAGAATCTTATTGGTGATTGCATTGTGTGGCCTTTTTCGTTCTTATTCTCTTGCTACAACAAGGCACAGGGCGCTTATGAATCCATTGCCCACTGATTCATAGATTTCATGGTCTGGATCAACAATTGGTGAGTTCTAGGATCCTCCAAATGTGAAAAAGGTTTCTACCATCACCTGAAATTCTGTGACATCGAACAAAATTTCCCATGTGTTTTCTATTGTTTAAACTTTCCTAGAGAGAAAATGCCAGGAGAATTGGCATGTTCATAAAATTATTTTTTGAAAGATAAAAGTTCTTGGTTTTCGTGGGCATGTTTTTATTTATGATATGAATTCTTCACCTCTGTTGAAAATCAAGTTCTTACCAATGTTGCAGTGATCACTGACCTATACAGAATTACTCAACATTCCAGGATAAGGTAGGGGATATATCAACACATTATGTGTTTGTCTGTGAAATGATTTAATGAATCTAGATGATGAATTGTGTGAATTGAATACGAACACTAATACAGACCCATCTAAACCTGCATGTGATATGCATATCGAGGTTGCGCACTTTCCAGCTACATAATGCACATATGAGTTCACAAAATGAGCAATATATCATATATTGAAATTCAAGGGATCTGTAATCAAGAACTCCATGGCCTTGAGGTGCATAAAAGGGAGGTCTAGATGGGTAAGTGTTAGTTCTTGAAACTAAGAGCTCGAAGACCATATTGGAGGTCATCATAGAAAGTTGTCATATATAAACTAAGACAAACATGGGATTGTTTAAAAGTATTCCCTTTCAATGGAAAATATAGGTTTTTGTATTTAGAGTACACATGATTTCTACAGATCCATTGCATAATTGTCTTCATAGATAAAATTTATTAGTACATTTAATACTAAACATATGAAACTGAAATCCGTTCTAAGCCAAATGTAGAACAAAAATAAACCCCAAATTTTCAAAGCTAAAAAAGTGAGATAATAATAGAAACTGATATGAAACCCGGATCCATTCTAAGTTAAATGAAAAATAAATAAAATAAAAAAACCCAAATTTTCAGTGCAAAAAAAGTAGATAACAATAAAAAACCACATACCAAACTATAGCAAAAATTTGAAAAGACGACAAACATTGAGATCCAAGGAAGAGGAAAACTCTTGGTTATCCCAATCTGGTTGTACTGCTACACACACATTCACTATGTTGGGAATACCCCTATTTTTTTCCATTCACTGCATTGGTAATGCCCCTATTTTTTTCCATTATGTTGTTTTTCTTAACACCGATGCTAGACATAGCCCCTCACTAGTGTTGTTGTTGGAAATCGGGGGTAGTTGAGAGCAATCCCACCTACAAACATATTTTCAAGGTGAATACAAAGCTTGAAATGAAATTTGGTAATGCCCCTAGTATTGAGCTTGTAAACTATATGTGGTTAGAAGAAAATAATACAACCATTAATCAAGTTCCTTCCTTCCTAGGGTTCCTGGTTAAGGAACTTCTTGCACAACCAAAAGTGAACAACTATGTTCTCTTCTCTCTGATGAACCTGACACTAACTTGTTGTCTTGTTTTCCCAATGCCTGGATTTTCTTGTTGTGTCTCTCTCTATATCTCTATTGTTTTCACTTATGGGTTGAAGTATGCCATCCTATTCATTCCTAGGAGCATGGTTTATGTATCATGTTCAACGACAAGAGATATTATGTTTCTTTTCTTTAACATTGATGGTAGAAATAACACCTCACCAGTTTCCTTGTTGGAAATTGAGAGCGACTGGGAGAAATCACACCTGCAAACATATTTTCAAGGTGAATTGGGAGCTTGAAATGTGTTTGCTAGAAATCAGGGGTGATTGGGAGAAATCCCACCTACAAACATGGCGCCAAAAATATCCTACAATATGCAATGTGTTCAACTTCCATGGATCAAATGAGCACTCGGAAAGAATACCATCATAACAGAATTGTTGGGTTGTGTTATATTCTTTCCACATAGTTAACAGGGGGTTTGAGGGGTACCCGTAACCCCACTTTATGGGGTTTTGGACCCTATGTTAGGTTGGGTGGATCCACCTATGGTTTTGTGCATGATTTTCGCACATGTTTTTTGGACGCGATGGTTTTCGATCCATGGTTTTGGACGCGATGGTTTTTTCGGTCCATGGTATTGGATGCTTCGGCATGTATAAATATGTATTGTAACATTGAAAGGAACATAATGAAAAATCAAGCTGGTAGTCCCAGTTTTTGGATCCAGTGGGAAATCTCTGTGTATATGTGTTTTATGTGTTATGCTCTCGCATTTTTATTTTTCTTGTGATTTAGAATTCGTATGAAGGTAATTTATATACGGGATTAAAACCTACATTTGGTATAAGAGCTGTTTTGGCTTCAAGGGGACGCCTTTGTTTCTGAGGAGTTTCGCTCGGGCCTGTGGTAGACCCTGTTTAGTGGGAGATCTACGAGATCGATTCTGGTGGTGAAAGAAGATAGTGAGCAGCGGAAAGATAGAGATTGAGAAGTTCAATGGTCAGAGTTTTGAGTTGTGGAAACTCAAGATGGAGGATATCTGTTGGTGGATAAAGATCAGTGGATCGCGGTAGATCCGGGTACTAAACCAACGGGAGTGACCGATGAAGAATGGAAGAAGTTGGATCGGAAGGCAAAGAGCACAATACGATTGTGTGTCTCAGATTCAGTATTGTTGAATGTATCAGGGGAAGCTACGGCGAAGGCTTTATGGGACAAGTTAGGGACTTTGTACCAATCTAAGTCTCTGGTGAATAAACTATTCCTGCGGAAAAAGCTGTAAACCTGAGGATGAAAGATGGAGACTCGGTGACAGAGCATCTAAATGTGTTTAATACTGTGGTAAGTCAGTTATTATCTTTGATATTAAAATTTCAGATGAAGATAAGTGCATCAGTTTGTTGTGTTCTCTACCAGACTCGTGGGATAGTCTGGTTATTGCAATAGGTAGCAATGCAACTGCTTTGCAGTTTGATCAAATAGTCTTAGCCTTGCTGACGGAGGAGATGAGACGGAAAAATATGGACAACCAGAATGATGATGCCTTTTCTGTACGAGGACGGCAGAACAGAAACAAAAATAAGTCATCGAGTGGGAGATCTAAATCTAGAGGGAGATCTAATCTCCAGGAAAACCTACAAAGGTGGTGTGCTGGAAATGCGGAAAGGAAGGGCACTTCAGAAGGGAGTGTAAATCTAAAGCTCCTGATAAAGGAAAGGGATCTGATGATGCTCCTTCTGCAGAGGCAAAAACCACCTCAGATTAAGGTGGGGATGTGTACTTGGCTTCTTCAAGTACACATGTAGATCATGAGGCATGGTTGATTGACTCAGGTGCATCCTTTCACTTCACCCCCCATAGAGAGTGGTTCTGCGAGTATGAGAAATATGATGGTGGTGATGTCTTCTTAGGAGATGATAGGAAGGCTAGAATCATTGGTCACGGAAA
>APFE030433818.1:0-30123 GCA_000404065.3 Pinus taeda | reverse complement strand
CACTTTATGGGGTCCGGGGCAGCGCCCCAGAAAATTTTGGTTTTGGACCCTATGTTAGGTTGGGCGGATCCACCTATGGTTTTTTGCATGATTTTCACACATGTTTTTTGGACGCGACGGTTTTCGATCCATGGTTTTGAACGCGATGGTTTTTTTTGGTCCATGGTATTGGATGCTTCGGCATGTATAAATATGTATTGTAACATTGAAATGAACATAATGAAAAATCAAGCTGGTAGTCCCGGTTTTGGGATCCAGTGGGAAATCTGTGTGTATATGTGTTTTATGTGTTATGCTCTCACATTTTTATTTTTCTTGTGATTTAGAATTCGTATGCAGGTAATTTCTGTATGGGATTAAAATCTACAAGAATGGTATCAGTGTCTACAATAATAACTGCATACTTGAGACTGGAAGGTCAAAATCAATGAATAAGTGTAATCAACAAAAACATGTATCAGTATCTAGTCTTAAAGAGACTAAACCATTGGACAAAGTCTAACCCCAGTGCCTACATAAACCCTAGGTGTTAAAGTGTGCATGTTCTGAAGCTAATGAAACCCTTCTGAAAAGAATACAAGGGAATACTTGAATCATCCAGAGAGCAGTGGTGCCAAAAACATTTCCCCACATAGCAGTGACTGTGATGTTTGAGGGTTGTGGTCGTCTTATTCATTCCTAGGAGCAAGGTTTTTGTATCATGTTCAACGACAAGAGATATGTTGTTTCTTTTCTTAAACATCGATGGTAGAGATAGCCCCTCACCAGTGTCGTTGCTGGAAATTGAGAGCGATTGGGAGAAATCACACCTGCAAACATATTTTCAAGGCAAATCGGGAGCTTGAAATGCGGTTGTTAGAAATTAGGGGTGATTGGGAGCAATCCCACCTGCAAACATGGCATCGTTGCTGGAAATCAAGAGTGACTAGGAGAAATCACACCTAAAAACATATTTGCAAGGTGAATCGGGAGCTTGAAATGCGGTTGCTGGAAATCAGGGGCAATTGGGAGAATCGGGAGGTTGAAATGAAATTTGGGGAGGTGAAATCGACTTTTCTCTCTCTTATTTTTCATAATATTGGTGGTTAAATATAGTATTTATCTATTTTTGAAATATTTTTTGGGCGAACTATAGAAAATGATTTTAATATAAATAAATTAATTAATTAAAAAAAAAAATTCCCCTCTAAAATTCAAAACCCCTTAAATTTTGCCCATGGGCTAAGATTCGCCCCTAAAATTTTCTATGACTATGGGCCATACTTGTTGTAATCAATGTAATGTAAATTGGAAGTCCAAGTGATCCACATATTAAGTCTAAGAGTCATGTAAATTTGAAAAGTCATAAGAAGTCAAATTGTCATGCAGGGAGTCGAAGATTCACAAGGATCAGTTATACCCTCTTGGCTATATATACCCCCTCATTGTATAAGCAAAGGAATTTCACCTTGGCTCCTCCCACATAGCCTTGAGAGTTTGTAATTTGTTCTTTGAGGAGAAAGAAGTGGATCCAATGTCCCACTACTGGGACTAGTGATGTATGGTGTATAGATGTGTCATGGATATTTTTTTTAATTCAGAAGCATGTCTGAGGTCAACATGTTTTCACGTATGTTTTGCATCCATTTGTAAGACTATTCTTTAAACATTTGTAGTGCATGTTTGCTTAAACTATACTACGATAGTTGAACTACTTCTGTTATTTTAGTACTCATATTGATGAAGATGTGTTGTATTGTGTATCAATGTTGTCATGTCCGTGTGGACTACTCCGTCGGACATTAGACGGGCCATCTTTGTGTATTTCTTGGTGTTTATGATCATCACCCCTATGTGTACTGTTCTGCTGGATGGTGTACATGTTTTCCCTTGAACTTTGGGTTTCACAACTACTGCATTCGTTATGGACTATTCCACTGGATGCTAGATAGACCCTTCTTGTTGTTCACATGTGTTTCTTCCTGGGTTGGGACTATTCCCTCTCATCAAGAGGCTCAATTTACCTACCCATTTTATAGTAAGAGAACCCAGACACAGAGTTACATTACGCACTCACTAGGCACACTCACCTCGCTTTCTGTAGGTTACAAGCATAACACTCTCATGTGTTGAATAGCAAGAGCTAAGGAAAATCTCTAAGAGAATGGAAACAGGGCCATCATACCAGATGGGATTCCTACACCAAACAATGTGAGGTCTAGTTGGGACTTCATATCTAGGAGATCCCCTAGATTTTGGTGGGTCCAGCACTGTCAACAAAATCATAAAAGGATCCCATTTAATTCTGGTTAATAAAATCTAATGGAAGATAGGAACGTGCTAACAAGAATATGAGAGGAAATGGGGATTGTTTTTAGGGTAAAATCATGGTTGGAATGTCCTTGATGGTTAAGAAAACACCATCAAACCTACAACTAAATTAGTATTCCTCATGAATATTTTGACCTAATTTCCTATCTTCTACATTATTCCTAGTAGTTTAGAAAGGAAGAATATATGTAAGGTACTTATTTTTGCTGCTACAACACCCTCCAAAATTTTAGCTTGCACCAAATTTTGGAGCCTTCCTTGGTCTTGCATGTTGTTGTCGCAAACATTAAATTCCATGTGTTTTCTTTAAGTGTTTTGGTCCCTTTTTCAAGAAAGGAAAAATGTCGTATTTTCGCAGGTCGGTTGTCACATAATGTATAGAAACCTTTTTTTGTGGTTTCAGGGGGTTATCTTTGTGAAAATTAGTTGATCTAACTATGTAAACATTCTTCGCACTCATTCCCAAAGTTTTAAGCACGGTCACACAAGTGTCATCATAGTCGTCGCAAAGTGTATCTTTGGTTTCATACTTGTCATAAGTCATCGCAAAGTTGTTGCACTGAGGGAAATGTTTGGCTTATGGGTCTCAGATGATCAATTCATGTCATTGATCACATTAGTTCACTAACCCCATACTTAGAAAATTTTCAGAAATTTCCCAGCAACTTAGCCTCATCCACCCTTCCCCAACTATGCATTGCGTAGTTCTAACCCTCAAGTTGAAACCTTGTCCCTTGCCACTGCGTAATACGTAATTCTTGCCTCACAAGACTGCGCACTGTGCATTTCCAGTGCACAATACCAAAACTTGGGCCCTAGAATTGCACAATCCAACCCTCCATCTTGGCATCAACTACACATTGTGCAATCTCTGAGCTCAAGCTCATAACTTGAGCTCTTGAGTTGTGTAATTGAATAGTCACCCAGCTGTTATAGCACCATTTGCCACTCTTGGTAGATCTGATGCTCTGATTATTGCCTAGGGCAACCCTTCCTTCCAGACTTGGTCCAAAATCTAAAATATAGTGTTTTATTCCCTTACACTGCTTTACCCTATGATAAAAACATGTACACATGGGTCAACATATACCCAACCCACGTACATATGTTAAAACACTGAAAAAATTAAATTTCCTTAATTTCGGGTGGAGTTCACAAGTTTTACCTGTTACTTACCTCCTATTGCTAGTGGCCCAACTATTTCCCAACTGACTAACTAACTAACTAATTTGGAAAAGTATAAATAAAACTCCATGGGAAGGCCTTAAGGGGGAAGATATGAGATATTGATATTGCAGTGAGATTATCCCTGATCGAGTCTGACGAAATCCCTATGCCTCCTCCACTCCCTAAAGCTTCAAGAAACCCTCGTTTCCTTGTTAGAGAGATCCTTCATCTTTCTTGAAGATATGCTTTTATTGGTGATGGAGGGAGATTGTTGAGGCCAGGAAAGGACAAATCTGGAGGACGGTTCTGCTTGGAGCTAGAGAAGGACTCAGGTCATATTTCTCCACTTTACTCATAGCTAACTTCAATGAAGGAATGTTGTTATGTTTCTGATATTAAATGTGTTTATGCATCTAGTTATATTGTAATTCACTTATGAATCTTAGATTGATGCATAATTGTTCATTCATTTATATGATTTTAAGTTAATATCACGAATATGCTTTACATTTCTACTGTTATGTTTCATTTGAATAATTTTCAGGTTTCGAAGATATCAAGAGAAGCTGAGGGTTTGCACCCTACAGGATCTACTCAAACGTAGGACTCCCGAGTAAGGACACTCTTACACAATTTAGTAGAATAAGCATTTAGGTTGATTGCTTGAGCATTTCTTGTTGTGGTTTGCCCTCTGATTTCTTAGGGTTCTCAACCCAAGACCCTTGGGTGGTCTCACCCACAACAGAATTGGCGACTCCGTTGGGGATAACATTCTTGTTATTCCTCATTTGGGTTGTTTATTCTCAATCAGGGCTCAATTTCTTGATTGCTTGCTTTTACAGTGTTTTTTGATCCATTAGTGTCCCAGGCATCAAGTCTGATCTTCTTAATCAGACTTCTATTTTTGTTTTTTCCTAATTAAGCTTTGTATATGTTGTTTTCTTAGGTTGCATTCGTGTATACACATAGGTTTCTTCAATAAGACTCACATATATGCTAGTTTCTTATATTAGAAATGTGTGTGCATGCTTCTGTGTCTTTACACAGTCACATATGTAATTTTTTGAATTGTTTTTTCAAATATTTTTTCCCAGTTAGGTCTTCTTCCTACTGTTTTATGCTGTTGTATGGTCATCTGTTGTCTAGAGAACTCAGTTTTTCTGCAATCTTTCTTTTTCAAAATCTCCTTCTCACTGAAAGTCTTGTTTGGCCTAGGATTGTTTCTTAAGCAAGTTTGTAGTTGGTGTCTTGGGTTCAAGACTTCGTTTTGAAGTTCTTGGATGTTTCTTGGATGTTCTAGTTTTCGAGAACAAGAAATTGATTTTGATTTCATTTACAACCTAGATTTCAAGTTCTCTTACTTTGCTTTTCCTTGTTTAATGGCCTTGTTTCTTTTCATGCCTTTTTGAGAGTCTTTTTGGCAAGTTTGAAAGTATTTCTTTCTTGATATTTTGTTGGTTTGATAAAATATTTTGTTGTTGTTCAGATCAGTTTGTGCAAGTTTGTAGTCTTTCTTCATTTATTCATGAGTTTTATAACTTGCGAGATCAGAAGACTCCTTGTACTTATTTCTTGATCTTTCGAATTTTAGTAGTACTTTTGTGACCTCAAAAAGTTGCTTCTGTTTCCTTAAAATAAAAATCACAAAAACATTGCTTTTTGTTTTTCTTTTTTTGAGCTTTGGTTTATGGTTTCTTTTGTTTTGTCGTTGAGAAGTGAATTGTGAATTTTTGTAATTTGTTCTGATTGCTTTGGAGAGAAATTTGTTTTTAATTTTTTGGCCCTATTCATTTTCAAGTTGTCTTATTGTCTCTATAAAGAACCGCATTTTCTTGTGAGTGTTATTTACGATCTTGCATCATCATTTTGACTTGCATTAGGTTAGTTTGTATTTTTAAGCATTCTTAGTCTTTTTAGATTTTGAGCGTGTGTGGATTTTTTCATAAAAGAAAAGAAAAATATTGTGCTTATATATAGGTTTTCATAGAACCCAAGTATAAATCACTCTTCATCGAAGAAAAGACTACATCCATACAGTTAGTTTTCTATTGATTTCTTTTAAGTCATAAAACAACATCAGTTTCACTCTAGTAATTCCCCCTGAATTAAAGAACAACTATATAAAATCAAGCGATCTAGTAAAACGAACTAGAACTTTTATTGTTGTCATTAATAAACACCAAGAAGTTTAGATTCACTAGGGCCTTGCAATAGGTGAGTGGAGAGTTAACTCTCAAAGGTCGCTCAAATTAGAAAACTTAGAAGTTGAATAAAGAGCGAAACCCAATATTGTTAGAAAGATAGGGAAAGCTATATGACTGGGAGTTAATCATGAGGGAGAGTGAAGCCAAGGAAGAGAGATACCCCCTCTCCTACTTGTTGGATCCCACCTCACGACTGTTTTGCCCAGCTTTTGATACGAGTCGGTATCCATAGTTGTCTTTCCTAGGGATCACATAGTTGGTTGCGGAGGGGAGTTCCATGGCACCTGAGGCTGACGTTGCATGACATTCATCAATGCTTCTGGAGGGTACCCTTGCAAAGCTTGGGTGCTTTCACCGGAAAATGTTGGTGTGTGGAGGTCAGAGTAACTTCTTCTGATACCTTCACTAGTATGCCTGGGGCATAATTAGCCCAGACTATTTTTGGAAGGCCCTTGAATTTTTCTTTCTTGTATTTTGGTGTCCAGTCCTCATCACTTGGAGAGGAAATACTTGGAGGTTTCTTGATTGGTTGCTTCTTTAGGGAATTTATAGTTGAATGCTCTTTTCTCTTTGTATTTAGTTGGCTTTAGGTGGACTTGTCTTGTCACTTTTGGACTTTAGACTCTGAGTGACTGACCTACCACTTTGCCGATCTTGAAAGGCTTTTGATATTTCTTTTGAAAGTTGTGGAGTTGCCTCCTCAAGGGAAAATGTTTTGATTGTGTATCTCTCTTCCTTGGAAAGTCATTTGTACATTCCCACGAGGGAAGGATCTACGAATAAGTTTGATATGGCCAATATTCCTGTGGAGACCAACGAAGGTACCCTTCCAAAAGGGGACCCTTGTGCTTTTCCTTTCTTTGGAAACGTTGGTACCCCCTTGATGGCCACTTTGAATATTCCTAGATTAAATGTTGGACTATTAGTTTGGCTATGGTCCACTCCGAATATTCCTGACGTTCTTGAAGCTTCTCAGATGAACGCTTTATTTCAAGGGCATCAAATGGGTGCTAATTGTTCATCTTCTTTCAAAGAGAAATCTGGGATTCCTCTTCCTCCTCCCTCTTGTAATAAGAGATCTAAAAAGAGGATAAAGAGGAAGACGAAGAAGAAGAATAATTCTATCCATTCATAACTAACCTCTATTATTCATGTTGGAAATGAGCTTTCAACCACTGCAAGTCACGCTAGGGGCATAAGTCTAGTCACTGCGACTCATACTAGCAATGGGTCACCTACCTCTGTGAGTCATATTCCTGTTGACTCACCTACTTATGTGAGTATAGTTGGGGCCACAAGTCCTATCTCTCTTGGGAAAGATTCACTGACCTCTGCAAGTCATGTTGGGGACTCTCCACCAACCACTGCTAGTCATGTTGGTAGAATGGATGTTGATCAGAAACCCAAGTGTAGAAGTTTTAAACCTAAGTTCCCTTGTAAGATATGCAAGGGAGACCATCTTACTCATTTGTGCCCTAGTATTCCAGGGGTACAAAGGATATGGTCCGAGTTTGAAAGTTCTTCTACTCCTGAATCTGTTATGGTTTCTCAACAGTCTCATCAACCATTGGTTGATAATGTGGTTGAGCCAGTGCAATCTGGCTGATTACACTCCTCTTTTGGGGGATGAAGTACCTAACAATAGAGTCTGTTTGATTTCTAGTACAGAGTCTTCTAGTATAGGGGGCATTCTGATTTCTTTGAATGTTCCCCCTCCAAGTTTGAGGAGTGTCTCCTTTGATTGGGATAGTCTTGTTGAGCCTTGTCTTCCTTCCGCTACACTTTCCAAATAAAGGTTACAGTTAACTCCACAAATTTCTATCAATGTATGGTGGATGAAGGATCCTCTGCAAGTATTATGTCCTCCTTGACTTTGAGAGATTTGGGCTCTCCAAAGTTGTTGACAGTTGATAGTCAGTTGTTAGCCTATGGTAGAAGACCTGGTGAACCTATGGGCGTTCTTCCTTAATTTCCTATTACTTTAGGTGGGAAGACTATTTTTATCGATATGATGGTGGTTGATTGCCCTTTGGATTTTAATATGATACTTGGGTGTGATTATGTCTATGCTATGAATGTTGTGGTCTCTTCACTTTTTTGAGTGATTTATTTTCCTCATAACAGGAATATTTCTATGATTAGCTTGCATATGATAATCACCATCCTAATTCAAATTTACTGCAAAATACCCCTTAGTTTGTTCCAAGTGTTCAAGTAGACTCTACCCTGCCACAGGTGAACCATGGCATTGAATCCTCAATGTTCAATTGCTTCTGAGAAGGATCCGTTGAGATATTGTTTTCCTTGTTGGGACTTGGTCCCAGTAGTTGACCGAATGATTTCTCCTATGGTGATATGGGACCCCTCAATCCCTTCTTTGGATCCTTGTATTTCTCATGATTTCATGGAGTTTGTTTTTCCTTCACAGGAGGAACTTTTTGAAGCCATGATTTTTGACTGCCAAAGGATTCCTTGGCCTGAGCCTTGCAAGGAGTTTATTCTAAATAACTATTATGTGTAAGTTGCAAGGTTGCATGGTTTCCTATACCATATTGTACATATAAGATACACATTTTCAAGTTTTGTATTCTATAACACAATATTTTATCTGAAGTTTATATGTGGGATGTATTAACTTCTTGTCTAGTGTTCCTATTTATGTCTACAGAACTTGGAAGATTTCTCCTTTGGACATTTTTATGGTTGATCTGCTCTGACAGTTATTGGTTTTTGAAACTGGCATATAGGTTAGGTTTTTCACTTTCATTATGCATTTATCATTTTCCTATCCCATTTTGGCCATAGGATCGACCCCACCAAGTTATGGAAAAAAACCTTCTCATTGCTTAGAAGTGTTGTGACTTGTGTGGTAGAGCCTACCTTATCATGGGCGCCCTAGATAGTATCTTGTTGTCACTTGGCAACCATGCTAAATTTTTGTTCTTAGGTTTGGGAGTCCTCTTTAGTCCCACCATGACTTATGCGTTGGAGACTCATTCTCTTTCTTCTTTGCTATTTTCTGGCCTTATACCCTAGAGGCTCCATTGTGTTGAGTTGTACTACTACATTGCATATTGACTATTTGCACCTTTTGGCCTTGAGCCGGATTCACTTGGACTCGTGTTTAAGCCACTTTTCAACCATGTCTTCTACAAAATCAACCTTGCAATCACTTAGCCTCTACGAATTGACGCACCCTTTTACCTATGGAAAGAGGATTCCTTTGAGTGCCCTTGACCAGTTTCGCCACCTTGGATTGAGCATAAGAATGTTCCCCTCCCGGGAACTAGTGCATCTGTTTTTCAACAGTCATTCTTTCCATTGTACTTTAGCATTATTTTATTATTTTTCAAGCTTCTTGTAAAAGAAAAAGACAAAAAAATTATATATTCCAAAAAAAGCGGGAACAGGAAACTATTTCCATATTTGATGGCAGCTAGAGTTAGTTGTGTCGCCCTTAAACGAAGCACTCAAAAGTAAGTCTTTCTTCTATTGGGATGGGCTTTAGTTTGACTTAGGAGATCCTTAACCTTGTTATTGAGTTAGTACTCCTCCAATTGGTTACCTCTTCCAATCATATGGAGAGTTTCTTATGCATCTTTCATGACGAACTTATACAAAGTTATCACATGCTGCCATGTAGTCACAGTTGAGTCGTCATTTTGTTCAAGGGAAGTAAACCTAAGTCAACCTCTTTGCTGTGTCTCTTGACCTATTTTTCAGTCGGCCATCCCTAGTTGTTAATGCCATGTTCATTATCACATCAGCTATATTGTTCCTTAGCTCATGCTAGTTTGAGAAGGTATCCATTGACTTCTTGCTGGTGGGTCTTGCTCTTATCGACTACAACAAATTGCTCTGGGGGAATATCTAGAGCTGCACCCTGGCCCTATTTTCACTATTGATAGGTCACCTTGTAATTAGTATCATGGGCCTTTTACTAAGTGGTTTCCCTTGTGTTCAACATCATCTTTCATTCTCACACATTGGGATTCGTACAGTGCCTTGATTTCCATTTGAACCTATTGGTGGAATTCTCGCCTCTGTGTTAGCTTTCATTATTGGTTGGTTTAGAGGGTTTCTATCGTGTGCTAGCCACATCTTGTGTATGCAAGAAACTTTCTTTGGTTGGGTTACTACATATTTTTTCATCTGATTCCTTTCACATTATTGGCCTACGTGTTACACTTGCACTAAATTGATGAAGGATGCCTTAACTCCTTCCTTCTAGCGGATCTTTTCCCATCGACTTCAGCTCATTACTCTAGGAAAGAGATCTAAATTCCATTTGGTAGTACCTTAGGGTTTGCAGTCATCATTGGAAGATTCCTTCGCTATCAACAATGGGAAAACATCATTGTCTATTGATTGATCGATTCTTCCAATTGTTCAACTACAACTCATTTATTTGCACTTGTTAGATTGTACTAGGTACCTTGACTCTCATCATCATTATCGGTGAGTAGCCTAGCGTTTGTTAACGGTATACATTAATGATCGATAATCAAATGATTTCTCACATGGTCAACTTTAGATCATTTATTCCCATTGTGTAGAAATGTACCATAGTGGTTGGTGAAGACCTCAGGTTTGCATCAGCATGCCTTGGTTCACTTGTCAGTTGCTTTTGTTTTTGCTAGTTAATACCATCCACCTTATATGTTGCAGTTCTTTACAACGACATCTTATATGTTGGCACCTGAGTCACAGTGTAGTACCATTTATTCCATCATGTTCACTTGGTACTATTTGGATCAGTTTCTTGACTCCAGTGATCAGCTTCATACTTCAACATCATTGATCAACTCTTTATGTGTGATATTCAGACATGTACTTTCTTGATTATGATCAGATGATCCATTATGCATTTTCAGTTCCTTCATACTTGTATGCATATTGGATATGCTTTTGTACTTGACATGTGTACATGCTCTATTATTTCTAAGCATGGGTATTCCCGCCTCAGAAAACAATTTCTTTTTTATATCTTTCGCTGGCTTGGTAGGTTGAATTCTGGTGAACTCCTCCTCGGTCTCAACATGATCCCTTCTATACACTTAATACATTTCAGCCATCATGTACCCCTTCTGATCTCATATATTAGGGGGCATCTTCTATAGCACCATTTGCCACTCTTGGTAGATATGATGCTCTGATTATGGCCTAGGGAAACCCTTCCTTCCAGACTTGGTCCAAAATCTAAAAAATATTGTTTTATTCCCTATATGCTACTTTTCCTTGTGATAAAAGTGTGTACACACTGGTCAGCATATACTCAACCTGGGTACATATGTTAAAACACTTAAAAAAAATAAATTTCCTTAATTTCGGGAGGAATTCACGGGTTTTACCTGTTACTCACCTCCTATTGCCCGTGGTCAAACTGTTTCCCAATTAAAAAAACTAATTTGGAGAAGTATAAATAAACCTCCATGGGAAGGCTTTAAGGGGGAAGATATGCGTTATTGATACTATAGTGAGATTATCCTTGATCGAGTCTAATGAAATCCCTGTGCCTCCTGCACTCCCCAAAGCTTTAGGAAACCCTTGCTTCCTTGTTAGAGATATCCTTTATCTTTCTTGAAGATATCCTTGTATTGGTAATGGAGGAAGTTTATTGAGTCTGGGAAAGGATGAATTCGGAGGACAGTTCCACTTGGAGCTAGAGAAGGACTCGGGTCGTATTTCTCCAATTTACTTGTAGCTAACTTTAATAAAGGAATGATGTTCTGTTTCCAATATTAAATGTGTTTATGCATCTATTTATATTATAATTCCCTTATGAATCTTACATTGATTCATAGTTGTTCATTCATTTGTATGATTTAAAGTTAATATCATGAATATGCTTTACATTTCTAATTTTGTATATGTTTCATTTGAATAATTTTCAAGTTTCGAAGATATCAACAGAAGTTGAGGGTTTGCACCCTGCGGGATCTACTTAAACGTAGGACTCCTGGGTAAGGACAATCTTACACAGTTCAGTAGAATAAGCATTTAGGTTGATTTCTTGAGCATTTCTTGTTGTGGTTTTCCCCCTGCTCTATTGGGGTTCTCAACCCAAGACCCTAGGGTGGTCTCACCCGCAACACCAGCCTCATTTTCCTCCTAAAACTACGAAATTGAATGAACCAGTGCTCATCCCCTCAACCTTTCACACTAACCTCCTAGGCTGTGCAGTTTCCTTCCTCATTCCAACATATACTGCTCTTGAACTATGCAATTATGCATTCGTTGAGCCTCTCTCCCAGCTTGCAATCTGGTTTTGGCTCAGTCAGTGGATCAACATGTGTCATCTTAGACTAGGGTTTTTATTGGACTAATTTCATCTTGTCATGACTAAATTGCAGATGCAGGTACCCTATCATACCATGAAAACATGATGAAGAAGGATATGGAGGAGGGAAACATGTGGAAAAACACCTATGTAGCTGATTATGCAAGTTGATCAATAAAGAGGAGAAAAAAGGTACACCAATTTTTTACCATAGCTCAAGACTTGATATCATTGAGTACTCCTTGGCTCTAATCCATAAGGAGGTGGATAAAAGAGAAATTTTAAAGAAGATATGTAGCAAGCAATAACATAAGTGGCTTGACATTTCCATGTCATCAAGCAACCCATGAGAGCAGTGTCATGTAATTTCATGTATTGAGTTTTCATGTGCCACATCATCATTTTGGACTATGTAATTATCTATTCAATATGTATTGTAAAGTGGCATTCCAAAGGACACATTTAGAATATGAAGAGTCAAGTAAAGTTGAAAAGTCATAAGAAGTCAATGAGTCATGAGGGTGGTCAAAGAGTCACAAGGAAGGTGAAGCATCACCTCATTATTTATATATACACCCTCATTGTATGAGCAAAGAAAATTTCACCTTGTCTCCTCCGAAAAGAATTACAGAGACAAGCTATTTCTTTTAGGGAGCAAGGAGTGGCTCCAACGCTCCACTATTGGAGCTAGTGGTGTTCATTGTATACATGTTTCTTGGAATTTTTGCTTAATATAAGAATCCTCATGGCCAACACATTCTTCATGCATGGATTATGAATATTTGTATACTATTTTTTTGATGTTTGTAATTCATGTTTCTTCTCATATGTGCTTAAGTAGTTGAACTATTTCAATTATTTTAGTACTTATCATATTGAGAATATGTTGTAATGGTTACTATTGTTGTCACATCCTTGTGGAATATTCTACTAGATATTAGATAGATCTCTCTTTTTGATTGGTTGTGTTGATCGTCACATCTTTGTGGACTATTCTATTGGATGTTAGATGGATCCTTCTTGGGTATGTGTCTCTTTACTAGGGTGGTATTGTTACCTCTCTCTTAGAGACTCACTTTATTTTCTCCCTCTACAATAGAAGAACCTTGACAAACTTACAATTGAACACTCACCAAGCACACTCAATGATTTTTGAAGGCACATTTTCGTTCCTCTCTCTTGCTGACAATTATAACTAAGGTAAATATTTAAGAAACTAGTAATTGGGCCATACTCTCGATGGGGCTCCTATCCCAAATGGTGTGAGGTCTAATTGGGACCAGATATCTGGGAGACCCATTGAATGTTGGCAGGTCCAGCATCATCAACATTTTTGGTGCTAGAAGGAGGGAATCAATATTTTTATGGCTTACAACCTCACCCACCCAAATTTTACTTCCTTCGGTCAAGGCAGTAATATCCCCAGCACCTCCCTTGTGCATATTCCTGAAGTTGGTAATTATTCTAAGCCTAAGACTATACAAACTTGTGAGATCTCTTACAATCATATCTGGGCCATCTTCCTTATCACCCGTAAGTTTGTAAGATCATTTGGATTGATGCCCAAAGTACATAATATTCCATATTTTCCAAAGAGGAACCCAACCACCCTCATAAGGATAGTGGTTTCAATGGTTGAATACATGGTTCTTGCCACCCTTGAAGAGTTAGCAGACTCTGAAGAGAATGCAAAAAAACTAGAGCAACCTTCATCCTCCAATGGCGGTGGTGGTGATAACGTGGTACTCTCGCATGATACTTTCCACGGGTTAGGCAGTGAAGAAGAGGAATACCAATCAGATTCTAATGAAGAGGTGGGAAATAGTGATGAAGAAATCATGGACCAAGATCTGGACTAGACGACTAAGGGCCCACTTGTAGCATCTGTCATGTTACACAAAATTCCAAGGCACCCGAAGAAGTTGTTAACGAAGTATGACCCTGACAAAGCAATGAAGGTGGAGGATCACCTAGACAACTTTTACCTACATCTGCAAATGCTTGAGGTACGTTACGATGATGTTACATGTAGACCTTTTTTGTGTATCTTATATGGCAGAGCAGTTGTATGGTATTCCACGGAACTCCATCCATAATTGGATGGGTTTTAAGAAACTATTTATTGAGAAATTTGTTGATGATAAAACCCCTTCCATGCTTTTAAGAGAGTTGGGCAGTCTCAAGATGGAGTGGAAACAGAAAATGAAAGATTTCAATCAGAGGTTTAACCATATATTGAATATATTTCTAGCAGACATGAAACTTCATGACTCCATCACCATCGATTATTTTACATCTGCCTTACCAACAAGCATTGTGCAATTTGTGAAAATAATTCTGAAGCCAAATTTGGCTGATAATTTCAAAGAGGAAATCACAATTGAAAAGGACTTGCATGCGATTGGAGTCATCGTTGATGACAAATCAACCAAGGACTCCAAATACACAGGTAAAAGGTCTTAGGCCTCCATAATAAATGCCAACGAGAAAGAAGCAACTGATCTTGAGAACGCGACCCACACTATCAAGTCTCTATCGAATGACATGGAAGAATTGAAACAAAGGTCAAGCGATACCACCATGAGTAGCAAGCCTCCTAGATTCAACATTCTGAGAAGGGTTTCTAACTCTGGCAGTAGCAGCAACCAATCATCCAAGTCTATGCAAATCTCGAACGTTGTGCTGAATGTTGAAAGTATGGGCATGTATCAATATTATTCATTTAATCAAGAGTATCATTCGGAGAAGACATGCCCATAATGGAAACACAACATGAATTCTCTTGCTGCACATATTATTGATATGGTGCTTCCAGATGAGCAGGCTGAGCATGTGGAAGAGAAGGAAGAAAATGTTGAAGCCGAAGAAACTACAAGTGTCAGACACACAGTGAATATACTTAGTTGTGTTTTCACATCTGAGAAGAAGAGCATCGAAGAACAGTTGTTGAGTGAGGCCTCGGCTCAACAGCATAACACTCGATACAAATTGAGAAGCCAAGGGTTGGCCTCTGCACAAGAGTTGACAAAGAAAAATTGAAATAACATTTGTTGAGGAAAATTGCATCACCTATCAACTCATCTCAGAATACTCAGAGCAAGTCTGGAAATGTGGTTACAAAGAAAAGTACTTTTGTAAAGAGTAAATGTAAGCCCATCACTCCAAAAGTAGCGGATAAAGCAACCCTGCTAGCCACTTTGGCAATGTCCCCCACACTAGATTACAACATAGTTGAATATATGAAGAAATCTCTCATGAATATCTCACTTTTTTAACAAACTAAGATCGTGAGTGAGCGGGAATTGCTTGCCCGTGCACTTGAACAATTTTCCTTGGGTAGTGGTGCTTCTTCACTGAGGGGAAGTGGTGCATCCTCTGGTTCCCTCGAATCTGTCCTTAACACTTTAATGTTAGATGCAAACACACTCTGCCCTCCATTTTTATTAACATTTGAAATTTTTAATTAATAATGTGCTCAATTCCTTAGTTAATTATGGTGCATCTGTAAACATAATGTCTTTATTGGTACCAAAGAAAATCAATGAAAATTTGGACAAAACAGATGCGCTTATCATTAAGCAGGACAAGACTCTTGTCCATGCGATTGGTGAGCTCATAAATGTGTTAATACACTTATCATCTGACCAATGAGTTCACCAATGTGTAAATATAGTAATTGTGGACATTCTAAAAGCATACGACATATTGTTGAGCAGAGACTGGTCCAACAAGTTACAGGGGTATTTTGTGATGGATTGGTCACATTTGTGGCTTATGTACAAGGGCAGAAAAAATCATATCCCGGTGAACTTAAAGTGATACATGAAACACATGGTTACCCCCTTAGAAGGAAAAAATGAGCCAATGGCCTTCACAGATCTTATATTTTGAAATTACTTCCTTGAAAATAATCTGGGGTATTGTCTTGCTCAGCCATCCCCAGTCCCACCTTACACATAGTTGGAACTCCTTCCTAGTCCAACTGGTGAAAATTGACACTTGTACAGATAGTAGTAGCAGTAACAGAAGTATTAGTACAACACATAGTCCCTATACATATGATGTTTGGACACTATACTTTGATGGTTCTAAGACACAAGAGGGCTATGGAGCTAGTTGTGTTATAGACCCACGACAGAGGAAACATTTGATATCTAGCCGTTTGTAATTTGAGTGCACCATTAACACTATAGAATATGAAGCACTCATCTTGGGTTTGTAAAGAGCCATCGACCTCAAGATGTTAGTCCTCAAAGCAGTAGGTGACTCAGACATTTTCATATGACAGGTATGTGATACTATACATTGTCTATCACCTCATCTAAAAGTGTAGCAATAGTCAGTATGGTGTTTGATTTCTTGTTTCCAAGCTTTCAATATTATTTATGTTCCTAGAATGTGTAACATAGTTGCAGATGCATTAGCAAATGAGGTTGCTAGGTTGTCACCACTTAGGGACAGTTTTTTTGTATAGATTCTTTATAAACCATCCATCCTTGACAATATAACTAACTTATGTGTTTTTAATGATGACCAGCAAACATTGTCCTTTATGGTGAACGTTGATGTATTCAAGGATGCATCTATCGATGAAGACGAGCACGAGAAAGCATTGCAGGATGTAGCCTGTGAAAACAAGGAAAACCCCATGCCAAAGGGTGTCCTATCACTTGAGAAGCTATATGACCTACATAATTTCTTTCAAGGGCCAGTGAACACAAAAACCCATAGCTCAACATTGTCACACGAGATAATAAATCTTGGAATAGAGAAAGATCTTAAATTTTTTAATATCAGTACTTTTTGTACACCACAAGACTGACAATATTTCATATATTTATTCAAGCAATATAGAGATGTTTTTATGTTGACGTATGATGAGTTCAAAACCTATGACACACGAATAATCTAGCATTTTATTCCAATCAAAGAAGGGTAGACCCGTCCCAACAAAAACTACAAAAGGTACATCCAATGCTTGAGCCTCCAATTCAAAAGGATTTGGGGAAATTGTTGGATTCTTAGATCATATATAAAGTCTGACATTCTACCTAGGTATCAAATATGGTCCTCTTAAGGAAGAAGTCTATGGAAATCCACTTGTATGTAGATTTCTGCAACTTGAATCGTACCTCAGACAACAATAACTACCTTGTGCCATCTATGGAGTAAATATGGCAAACAATATCAAGGTCAAAGATGTTTTCTTTGTTAGACAGATATTTAGGTTAAAACCAATTTCTGGTCTCATAGCCTCACAGACTCAAAGCTACATTCTACACTAAGTGGAGCACGTTTTCATTTAGAAGAATGCCATTTGGGTTGGTCAATGTTGGTGCGACATTTCAACACGCCATGGACATCGCATTCCATGGAATCATTAGGCAGAGTGTAGTGGTATATCTTGATGATGTCACAGTTTTTTAAAAGAAGAGGTATGACCACTTGTGCCATTTGAAGAAAATTTTCGAGTGATATCGCAAATACAGGATATCCCTTAATGCCAAAAAGAGTATTTTCACAGTGTCCGATGGAAATCTCTTGGGCCATATTATCGCAAAGAGTGGGATTAAAGTAGACCTGGAACGGGTCAAATCCATCACACAAATTCCCTTCCCGGTGAACAAGAAAGCTCTGTAGTCCTTCCTGGCAAAGATCAATTTCCTCCGTAAGTTTATCTTCGATTATGCTAAGATTATTAAACCCATACAAGAGATTGTTAAGAAGGACACGATATATAAATAGGATAAAAGGAGAAAGGATGAATTATCCCATATTAATCAAGCCATTGCAGAAGCACCCGCTTTGTATAGCCCATATTTTAGCAAAGATGTTTTTCTCTACACCTTTGCTTTTGATACTTCTCTTGTTGTAGTGCTTACTCAAAAGGATGATCAGAATAATGAGTGGCCAATATCTTTCATGAGTGCCAACCTTCAGGGACCCAAACTCAACTACCCCGCCATTGATATGCATGCATATGTAGTTTACAAGGCGGTGGAGAACTTTTATTCCTGTCACTTAAAGAACCATTGCATTATATTTTTGTCACACCTAGCAGTTAGATCAATATTTGTTTGGAAAGATTTGGGTGAGAGAAGAGAAAATTAGATGACTGGTTTAAAGGAATATGATTTAGAATTCAATCCAATTCATATAATCAAGGGCCATGGTCTTTTTTGGCTAGCATCAAAATTAGTATATGTGAAAGGAGAAGATTTGTTTGATTGGGAGCATGAAATTGAAATGTACAATATTGAGTGAACTCCCCCCGCTACTATTGCAAACTCTTGGTACACGGATGTGCGCCAGTATCTCAAGAACAACATATTTCCCTTTCACTTATTCATACAGTAGAAGAGGGCACTCAGGTTAAAAGCATTTTCTTATCAGTTGGTGCATGGGGTGCTTTTCAAGAAGCATCATAACATAGTTTTTCTTAGATGCTTGGAAGCACATGATTCAGAGAAAGTATTGTGTGATGTCCATAATGGACCAACCGCAGGACACTTTGTGCATAACACAACCGCACACAAGGTTATGCGGGCTACTTTCTATTGGCCCACATTATTCAAATCTGCTCATGCCTATGCCCACAAGTGTCTAGCCTGAGAAAGGTGTGTCAGCAGAGGAAAGAGGTCAATCACCCCATTGCATCGTATTACAGTGGAAGAACCATATCAACAATGGGGCTTATATGTGATTGGTGAAATTTTTCCACACTCGTCAAAGCAATAACACTACATCCTCATTGCCACAAACTACTTAATACGTGGACAACAGAAGTTCTTTTCAAACAGGTGAATGATCAGAAAACCATATTCTTCCCTAAGAAACATCATTTCCAGGTTCAGCATTCCAAATTCACTTGTTTTAACAATGCAACGTCTTTCTCATTGTTGAAATTATGACTTTGCATTAGAAAATGGAATTATTTTGTAACACTCATCAAACTACTATCCGAAGGGAAATGGTCTTATTGAGTCTACAGCCAAAAACCTCATCTGCATTATCAAGAAGACCATTTTTCTGAACAAAGGAACTGGCACTCTACTTTGTTGAATGCTTTATGGGTTGACCGAGTCACACAAAAACCTTCTCTGAACACCTCTCCTTAATTCCTAGCGTATGGAAAAGAAGCCATCCTACCCCTGAACATATACTTGCCTTCCCTTCAACTTTCACAGAATCCCAGGGCAAGCCATGCTTATTGGTTCAACATACGATAGACACTCTTCACAAGCTCCAGGAAGAAAGGCAAAAGGAGAAAAGATAAATTTTCACTTCACCAGACTCGTATCAAGAGGTGTTTCAATAAGAAGTCTGTCGGGAAGAATGAATTCATTATGGGTGAC
This sequence comes from Pinus taeda, assembly GCA_000404065.3. NCBI lineage: Eukaryota > Viridiplantae > Streptophyta > Pinopsida > Pinales > Pinaceae > Pinus > Pinus taeda. The sequence goes on along the minus strand of APFE030433818.1, from coordinate 10,807 downwards.
TTATTCTTGAAGTGGGACAAATCCCACAAGGACAAAGGAAAACACACTAAGTTTCAATCATGTGGATAGGACCATTCATTGTGCATGAAAATCTTGGCCAACACACATTTCGTCTACAATCACTAGACAGGAAGATTGAATCTCTTCCTGTTAATGGCCAAGACTTAAAACACTATTTTCAATGATGATATGGGGTTGTGCCCTGCTCTATGTACATAGTTCCTTTTCTTGATTGTTTGTTTTTTTTGTATTGTTTTCCTTATGTAATTAAGCATCGTTTGTGATTGTGTTCTCTGGCTTCCTTGTGTGTGGTTGAATTGAAAATATTCTTGTGACACCACAACATTTGGCTAACTTTCATCCTATTTCTTTGTTTTGGGATCACATATTTTGGTCAATGAAGCTCCGACAGAAAACATGATATGTCCATAAGGAGAGTTTTGGTCAAACCATGATCCTTGTGTCTATTCTAGAAACCTTATGTCACACTTGGTTTTGATGTTTCGGTGTTCCCAATCTTATCCAATTAGTATACGAGGAAAAGGGGAAAATTATAAATGGGCAAACCTAAATTAAAGGTCTCTACATGCTTCTTTGAAGGAACAACCTCTCATTCTCTCAATAAGTTGAGACCCCTCTTCCACCCACAATAATAAGTGTCAATGCACATTCCTCTTTAAATATATAAACAAAGGTGAAAAAAGAGAAAGGCTTCCTGAACAAAGAGGTGAAGCAAGAAACCCTGTCAAGGTACTTTTCAGGATCATTGGTAGTAGAGTAATTTTATGTTCATCTAATGACTCTATCAGGGTACTTTCCAGGCATGCTGGCATCAAAGCAACACCAAAGACGAAAAAAATGTACTTTGAAAATCTAAAGCTTGCGAACTTCACTACCTTCCAATTCAAAACATTGCGATATTGTTGAATCTTATGCATGTGTTGAATCTAGAAAGGAACAAAGAGGACCAAGTTTATTCATAGGGTAAGTGGGGAAGCCAAAGTTATATGCATGATGAATCAATACTCCCTGAAGAGCTGAGACCCTATACAAACTATGTAGGTTTTAACCATGTACAGAAATTACCTACAAACGAAATCTTAAAAACATAAAATACACAGGAGCGAGAAAAATTTTAAAAATACATAGAGATTTTCCCCTGGATCCCAAAACCAAGACTACCAGATTGATTTTTCATTATATTCCTTTCAATTTTACAACACATATATATACATGTCTAATCACTCACAAACCCCAATCCATTAACTCTATTAGAACCTAATCACAGCTCCATTGACCGAATCTACAAGATACCATTGGCACAAAACTGTCATGCCCCAAGCCATGTGCAAAACCCATGCAAAAAACCATAGGTAGTGTTGAGTCCCAAAACTACATCTTTCCTACAGCTTTTTCTAGCTACTTTCCATTCATCTGAACCTCCTAAATCATTAGTATCATTGCATAATAGTTTTAAAAAGGGCATTTAAAGTGGTTTCTTGATTATGTGTTTGTGTTGCTATTTGAACTAGATTTTTGTTTATAAGCTGCGGAATCTTGTCACTTTCCTCAGCCAGCCCAAGTTTCCGTAGCTATTTTATCAAAGTCTATATTGCAGGTGTCTTCAGGCGAATCGAGCCACATGGGCAAGTTGCAACCGATGTGGACATGGACCGAGTCCTATTGGCTCAGTCGAATTTATCAGAAAAGGCCATAGTCAACGGTGGGCAAAAAGGTGGTCAACTCAAGAGTCCTACGGTGATAAAACTCTGTTTTTCACCATGTGAAGCTTTGCGTGGTTGTTCCTAGATCTTAGGGGACAATTTAACACCTGGGGACTGCTCCATGAACCGGATCCAACAATGACCTTCCAAAGATTGAATCCTCATGGCAGCCATAGTGCTAAATCTCGGGATGTGGTTGTTTACATGTCTTGTATCAGCACCGAATGTAGGAAAACAGTTATATTATCCTCTGTTATAAATAATGCGTTCTCATACGCATATTAGCTAGCTTTTTGATAATGTAATTTTGACTGTAAAGGAACCCACTGTGCCGTAACTTTATCACTGAGTTGTGACTACATTTTAATACATGAGAAATCTCTGTTTTTGAGCTCAATTGGTGGTTGATCGTTGATTGTCCGAGGATTGTGCAGAGGGCCCTTGCACAGGCCGAGGTTTTGTTCATTACTGTAGAGTTTCATGTTTCATTTCTTTATGTTCTTATGCCATCATCATTCACTTGTATATATATCATAGTTATGGTATTAACGCTTGATAGCTGTCCATAGTTTTTCACATTTTATATACTGTTAACTGATCAGTGCTTTTGTTTCAGATCACAATAGGCAGCCCGGGCAGCACATAGTTTTCTAATGACTAATGACATGGAATCATTCTTGTCCTTCTGCTGATTTTCATTTCCTTTAGTTTTTAGTTCCAGCATTGTGTTATTTATTTCAGTTTTGCTCATTTAATTTTCTGCAAGTTAGTTATTGAATTGCTCATGACATTCTCAGTTACCTCCGAAAGCCAGAGCTAGTTGAATGGTGAGGGATTGAAGTATGAAGTGTGTAGTTTGATATTAGTTTATTTTTCTGCAAGTTAGTTATTGAATTGCTCATGACATTCTCAGTCACCTCCTAAAGCCAGAGTGAGTCGAATGGTGATGGATTGAAGTATGAAGTGTGTAGTTTGATATTAGGTTTATTTTCTGCAAATTAGATATCAGATTGCTCAAGTTGTTTATGATTACCTCTTAAAGCTAGAGCGAGTCGAATGGTGAGGGGTCAGAATATGAGTTGATGTAATGTGATTTTAGTTTACTTTTCTTGCAATTCTTAGATTTCTTTGAGTTTAGTTTTTCTTATATTTTCATGGCAGAAAGGATAATGGGTTTCATGGTCACTAGCTCACCGTTGTTTAATTAGAATAGTGGCACATTTTCACTCTCTTTTCAAGAATTAGTTTCATCATCGCATGTTTTTAAAAAAGTTTGAAGTTTTGAAAATCATTTTAAAAGACATCATTGCATTGAACATTTATATCATACTTGTCTTTTAGAATTTCCATCTCACATTATGGAATTAACAGAAATAAACCCAAAACAAAACAAAAACTCAAAAACAACAAAAAAATAAGAAATAGGCTATCTTGCACATATAGTGCGCTGCACTTCAACAATTTACGACTCCTGGATTGACAATTAATACATCAATTTAGGACACTCTGAATTGACCAAATAGGTAGGTCCACCCACCTAATAGAATGTGGGGCTAGTTGTGGAAAGAATATAACACACACCCAAAGTTTTCCCACTTATTGTTTTCTTTCCACACGGGGGATCACAAGAGAGCTTAGTCATTGGTCTAGCTTTGCAACGCCCATTGTTTTTGTACACCAAGAAAACTTCTCAGTGCTCACAAAATTTTTCAATGCATCTACGACATTCTTCAAAGTGTCCACCTTTACCAGCAACACCTTTTTGTCCTCAACCATATCCCTCACAAAATGATAGTGAACGTCAATTTGCTTTGTCTTTAAATGATAAGCAGTGTTATTTTCCAAGAAAAAATTACTCTGGTTGTCACAGTCCATCCTTACAGCTCGTTGTACTAACCCCATGCTTGAACACAATCTTTGCAACCAGACTGCTTCCTTTCTTGCATGAGTGGCTACCATGTATTCTTCCTCTATAATTGGAAGTGCCATTACACGCTGTCTCTTGCTCTTCCAATTGACTGCACCTCTAGATAGGTTAAACACATACCCACTTGTAGATCTTCTTTGATACAAATCTCTAGCCCAGTCTACATCAATAAAGCCACAGATGTCCAAAACTTTGTCCAATCCTGGTCGTCCTTGGTAGCACAGACCATAATCACTAGTGCCATGCAAATACTTGAAAATCAGCTTCACTATTGTCCAATGCTCCTTCCCTGGTTTTGACATAAACCTGCTCAATACTCTCACTGCATCTGCAATGTCTAGTATTGTAAAGACCATTTCATACATCAGAATATCGAATGCACTTACATATCAAACAGGAGACATTTCCTCTTCCTCTTCTTGTGTCTTGGGACACTGCTCAGCAGATAACTTTACACCTACATGCATAGGAACCTTCACCAGTTTACTATCCTGCATATTAAAAGTCTGCAATATTGTCTCAACATACTTTAACTAAGGCTTCCTGTTTTCCCAATCTCGTTTAATTTACATGTTCAAAGTATAGTTTGTAGCACCAAGATCTTTCATGTTGAATTTGGTGGACAATTGGGTCTTAAATTCCTCAATAATTTCTTTGTCATTTCCAATAAGCAACATATCATCCACATATAAAAACAAGTAAATGACATGATCAGCAATTAATTTAAAATATACTGAGTGATCCACTTTGCTTCTAGTGAAGCCAAGTCCCCGTATTTATGTATCAAATTTTTGATACCACATCCATGGTGACTGTTTTAACCCATACAGGGACTTTTTTAACCTGCATACCAATTCTTTCTTACCTTTCACCACAAAGCCTTTAGTTTTCTTCATGTAGATCTCTTCTTCCATATCCCAGTGAAGAAATTTTGTCTTCGGATACATCTATTTTACCTCAAAATCAAAAGTAGCAACAACAGATAAAAGTAATCTAATACAAGCTACCTTCACAATAAGAGAAAAATATCACCAAAATCAATTCCCGGTGTTGGGTGTGGAGCCTGATTATCTTCTTTATTCAAACGTATCGCCGCATTGGACCCCAGTTTGTAATGTGGTGGCAACGCCACTCGTAAAATGTGCACCACCAGGGGGGCGACGATGATTATCTAGAGCACCCCCCTGGCAGGGGATCAGGGGTAGCGCCCTCGAAGCTAAAAATAGATGTAAAATTTCCTTGTAAAATGTTGTAATTTCATAGTCAATCTAAGTCGTTCATTAGGCGAAGATCTGACGATAGAAGTTATGTTTAATTTAGGGTTTTTTGACCTAGAAGGCAACCCCTTGCTATATATGAGGGAATTGTATTGCGGCTATGTAGATTTGTATTCTGAGCGAGAAAGAGAGAGGTGATTATGCGAGAGAGAAGAGGGAATTAAAACGGATCTGTTGTAGGTTGTATCTCTTCATTTTACTGGATAATATACAAGGAAAGATTGTTTGTTTCTTCGTGGACGTAGCCCAAATTGGGTGAACCACGTATAGTTGTGTCTCTCTTGTTTTATGTGTTATATTTCTGAAATATTTTATTTGTTTCATTGCTCTATAATATATAATTTTCTAACATTTGGTATCAGAGCCGAAGGTCTATTTGGCTGATAAACTCGCAGGAGAGAAGGGTTCCTGGTTCGAGTGAGAGCAATGGCGGAAGATGTTAGGCTTAGGGTTGAAAAATTTAACAGCCAAAACTACTAGCTATGGAAGATGCAGATGGAAGATTATATGTATCAGAAATATCTATACCTAACATTGAGAGGAAAGACAAAGAATTCGACGAGTATGACAAACATAGAATGGGATATTCTCAACATAAAGGCACTTGGAACAATACAGCTATGCCTAGCGGCGTCGGTAGCCTTTAATATTTCAAAGGAAACAAAAATAGAGGGTTTAATGTTGGCGTTAGCAAAACTATATGAAAAACCCTCAGCCTCAAATAAGGTATTTCTTATGAAGCATTAATTTAATATGAAAATGTCAGAAGGTGGATCTGTTGCTAATCATTTAAATGAATTTAATACAGTTACCAGTCAGTTAATTTTTGTAGGGGTAACTTTTGATGATGAAGTTAGGGCTTTGTTATGTCTGTGCTCATTGCCAAAAATTTGGAATGGTTTTAGTTATGGCCATTAGTAACTCTGTCTCTGGATCTAGTACTTTAAATTTTGATGATGTTGTCTGGTAATGCTTTAACTGCAGAGACTAGGGGAAGAAAAATGGAAAGAGGAAAGAGCCCAAGATATCGCAGTAAGTCAAGGAAAGGTAGATCCAAGTCTAAATCAGGAATAGTGTGCTGGAAATGCGAGAAGAAAGGACACCTGAAGAAAGACTGCAAGTCTCGGAAGGGAAAATAAGGAGACGCACAACAAGAAAACAATCATGAAGCAAATGTGACAGGTGATGTGTTGCAATATGCTTTGATTCTTTCATTAGAAAATATTATTGATGCCTGGGTGGTAGACTCAGGGGCCTCATTCCATGCCACACCTGATAGGAAGCATTTTCACGAAAATGTCCAAAGAGATTTTGGACAGGTTCGATTGGGTGATGATAAACCCTGTAAAATCATTAGAATGGGTACAGTTTTCATTAAAAAGAATAATGGAAATCAATGTCTATTGAACGAGGTAAGGCATGTCTCAAATCTAAAGAAAAATCTGATTTCAATAGGGAAGTTGGGAGTTGAAGGTCGTGTAACAACTTTTACAGATAAAACCTGGAAGGTCACTAAAGGATCCCTAGTAATAGCAAAAGGAGAAAAGGTCGGTACATTGTATTTATGCAATGGTATTTCTAATTTCATTAATGATTTAACCTCTACAGGAGAAGATATTGCATTATGGCATCATAGGCTTGGGCACATGAGTGAGAAGGGGATGCAGATTCTTCACTCAAGAAATTTGTTGCTAGGTTTGAAGCATGTTGACTTAAAATTCTGTGAAAATTGTGTTTATGGAAAACAGAAGAGAGTCAAATTCCTCGGAGTTGGGAAAGAAAAGAAAAACGAAAAATTAGAGCTTGTTCATACAGATGTATGGGGACTTGCTTAGGTATCATCTCTCAGTGGCTCTCGTTATTATGTTACTTTTATTGATGATGCAACCAGAAAACTTGGATTTATTGTATTCGAAATATGTGATATATTTGATACTTTCAAGAAATGAAAATCTTTGGTTGAAAATGAGATAGGAAAAAGGTTGAAGTGTCTCAGATCAGACAATGGAGGTGAATATTGAAGCAAATATTTTGATAGGTACTATTCAGAGAATGGAACTCGCAAAGAGAAGACAATTCCAGGAACACCACAAGAAAATGGTGTGTCAGAAAGGATGAACAGGAAAATCATGGAGCATGCAAGGTGAATGAGATTTCATGTAGGATTTCCTTTACAATTTTGGGAATTTGTTGTAGATACTATTGTTTATCTAATAAATAGAGGGTATCCAAGTTCTTTGGATGATGGTATTCCATAGGAGGCATGGACAGGTAAAAAGGTAAACTACTAATTTTTAAAGACTTTTGGTTATGAAGCCTTTGTCCACATTAATAAAGAAAATAAAACAAAGCTTGAGGCAAAATCAAAGAAATATACCTTTATTGTATATGGTGTTAATGATTTTGGTTATTACTTTCATTATTATGAAAAACACAAAATCATTAGGAGCAGAGATGTCATATTCAATGAAAAGGTTTTGTATAATGATCAGATGCAAGAAAAGAAATAGAAAAAAAGAAAACAGAAAATACAAAGTGCTTGATGAGATCACAGAAAAAGTGAAGGTGCTTGAAAATCATAAAGATCAACAACAAGAACAAATACACCAACCACAACAGCAACTGGCACCTCAAACGCCTGAAAGTGGTGTTAGAAGATCTACTAAGATAAGTAGACCCCCTGAACGATACTCTCCTTCATTATATTATGTATTGTTGATTGATTCTGGTGACCTAGAATGTTATGAAGAAGTGATGCAGGTAGAAACCAGGAAGAAGTGGGAGTAAGCCATGAAAGAAGAGATGGACTCCTTAGCACATAACCAAACTTGCGACTTAGTCAAGTTTCTTGCAGGTAAAACAACATTGCAGAATAAATGGGTTTACAGGTTGAAGGAAGAAGATGGAGGTAGAAAAAGGTATAAAGCTATACTTGTGGTGAAGGGGTTTGCACAGAAAAAGGGTATAGACTTTGATGAGATATTTTCTCCTGTTGTTAAAATGACTTCAATCATAACTATTTTAAGTCTACGAGCAGCTGAAGATTTGCATCTTGAGCAGTTAGATGTAACGACAACCTTTCTCCATGGGGATTTGGAGGAAGAGATATATGTTAGCGTTTGAGATTTCACCTAGGCTGAGATAGACAAACCTCAAAGCTACATCAAACCATTTCACCTCGTAGTAGCTAGCCCTACAAGGTATGAGAAGGCTCTCTCGGGTCAAAACTCGATGGATTTTGTCAATAGGATGAGTTGACCAATTAGGAACAAGGATTTTAGGCTAGTAAACTGATAAGGGGGATTGATTTGAACTTTTTGGGTTTTTTGGTGGCAATTGGAGGGAGTGCAATTCAGGGTGCAGGGATTGGGCTCAGTTTTCGCAGGTGGGTTTTTGGGGAAAGGTAGGAGTTTATGCTGATGCATTTAGCTGAAAAAGATGATCAAGGAGGAAAGAAGAGAGGCTAAAGAGGGCAAACAATGAATTCGAATCCTCTCTAGACAGTGGAAAACATAAATTTTAAACAAAATTGAAAGCTGAGCATGGCATGCATGAATTCAAACTTTATCACTTCTTTTGTTTAAATAGCAGCAAGAGAATAAGAAATGGAACACATAAACACACTTACAATAACAGTAGGAAACACACCATCAACATAATAATCCACAAGAATCCACAATGAAGTCTGCAAAACCCTGGCCTTCCTTTTCCTCAAATTACAGAAATACAAGTCAAAAATACAATAGAACTTCTCCCTCTAGAGTCCAACCATGAAAATGAGAAAGAGAAGGCATAATATAGAAGGTCTAACCTCTTCCCCCACCTCTAGGGGTCGAGCTCAGCTTCCTAGGAGCTGTTGCAACTAATTCTAAATCAGCACTAGATAATAGGCCAGCACAACAACTTGCCTCTAAAAGTTAGGAAGCCTATCCATGCATTAAATATTCACTATTTACATCAAAGAAGCTTCTAGAAAAGGTAAAAAAGAGTAAAAGTATCTAATGCCATGAAATTTACACAAGAATACATCAATTACATGCCCAAATAATCAACCAAAGTGAAAAAAGTGATTTGCCGGCCAAACTGGTCAAAAACTGGCAAATTTTGCTTGACTGGTCGCACCTCTGGCTTGACTGATCGCACCTTTTGGCAGCGCTGTTTGAGGGCCTTCCCGAAGTCCAAATCAGGTGCAGGATAGCGCGTTGGAAAGGTCTAGAAGTCTACTTTCCAACCCAACTGAATTTCAAAATTTGGAGTTGATTTGACCCCTCAAAAATCAAATCTCCCAAGACTGCTTTCTGCAACTCAAAAAAGGGGCAGAAAGTCAAAATTTGCTGTATTTTGAGCTTTTGGGAGCCCAAATCTTCAAAAAAATTGAAACCCTTCATAGGAAAATGTACTTTTGCATGAAAAATCCAACCATGTAGAGTTTTCCCCATTCCGAGCTGTATCCACGAATGGTCTCGTACGAGGTGAGACCACTCGAGTGGCCAAAACCTGTAAAATTCCCAAAAATGCCTCAAAATCCTCAAAATCTCTTGGGTTTGCTGCTAGGAGGAAGATAATGAGTACCATGGTGAGTGAGAGAAGCCTCGGCCAAGATACTGAGTGGGTTGGTCTTCTTCTTCCTCTTGCGGACCTCGGTCAACCTTCTTTGAAGAATTTTCATCTTCGCCTTGCAAACATGCATTCTTGCCCAATAATGGTTTTTCATGTTCCTTAGCAACTTGTTGTTCCGATTGGCCTTCGCCAACAGCCCCTCTAAGTGTGTGTTCACTCGGATAAGCATGGATTCCCTTTCCTTGGGCAGTAAGTCACCGGGCCTCCTACGGTTGATGACTCGATCACTTCGAATCCTCCATAGCTCATCCAACTCTTTCTCATCCTCAAGCTGTTTGTTTCGCTGCTCCAAATATGTAATTACCCATTTTTCCCTCAATAATTGTGTCTGCAGTGAATGAATCTCGATGCTTTGCTCTCGGATGATATCCTTGAGCTCTGTGCTAGGAGAATCAGTGTCGAGATCAATAACCGGAGCACCAGACACTTTCTCCTCAACCATGGGCTGCTTGCCCCTCTCTGCTACCTGTGTTGCTGTTGGCAACGAGGCCCCTTCCACCTGGTGTGGAGATAACACTCGCTGATCTGATGATGATGACGAGACCCCTTCCACCTGCTGTGGAGAAAATACTCGTCGAGCTGCTGCAAACAAGGTCCTATGACCTCTCTGATATGTACACTGTAGTGGGGAAACAACATGTGTCGGCACCATAATCTTCGCCTGGTGTGATGGACCTCCCTCCTCATGGATGGGCTCTGGCTAACCTCTCCCTGGCTCTGGCTGTGACCGTGATGGCGCTGTAAAGACCTCATGAGAAATGAAGTCTGCCCATGAAACTGCTGCCTCAACTGATGGGAAACAACAAGCTGAATGAGACCATGATGGCACAGACTCCTATGCTACTGGGCTGGGGTCTGCCTCTGAAATACAGATGACATCCTCTGAATGTCCTGGAAGAAGAAAACCAGGATGTTCATCATCCTCACCCTGGTAAAGTGCATCAACATGCGAATATGACAAGAGGAGACCTGTGAAAATATTCCCTCACATGTAAAGTACTGCATGATAAGCTTCATGATCGAAGCATACTCCGCCCGGAGGAATCTGGAAGGAAAGACCCCTGACAAGTGGCTCACAAATGAGGGCCTGACATATGGCTCAAAAAAGATAAAGTCCAGCAATTTGCACTTGGGCCACACTTCTCCTACATTCAGTATCCCGGTAGCCTCTGAAATCATCTCTGGAGATAACACAAAATTCACCCCTGCAAGAGTGACCTGCCCATCATGAAGGTGCAAAACAAATAAACGTGCCAACT
>APFE030433817.1:2994-17271 GCA_000404065.3 Pinus taeda | reverse complement strand
CCCATTGGAAGCAAATGGGTGTTCAAGAAGAAGACAAATGCAGAAGGAAAGGTGGAGAAATACAAAGCTCGGTTGGTAACAAATGGTTATTCCCAGGTGCAGGGAATTGATTTTGGTGATATTTTTTCTCCTGTTGCCAAAGTAACTTCTATTAGATTACTTTTATCTGTTGTTATTGCTTTTGATTTTGAGGTAGAATAGATGGATGTGAAGACAACATTTCTTCACGGGGATCTAGAAGAGGAAATCTACATGAAGCAACCTGAAGGCTTTGCGATGAAGGGTGAGAAAGAACTGGTATGCAAGTTAAAGAAGTCTTTGTATGGGTTAAAACAGTCACCAAGGATGTGGTATCAGAAATTTGATACATTTATACGGGGACTTGGCTTCACCAGAATTAAAGCATATCGATGTGTTTATTTTAAATTAATTGGTGATCGTGTTATTTATTTGGTCTTGTATGTGGATGATATGTTGCTGGTTGGAAATGACAAAGAAATTATCGAGGATTTGAAGACCCAATTGTCCTCCAAATTCGACATGAAATATCTTGGTACTGCAAACTATATTTTGGGCATGGAAATTAAAAGAGATCGGGGAAAGAGGAAGCTCTGGTTAAACCAGAGGAAGTATGTCGAGACAATACTGTAGAGGTTTAATATGTAGGATAGTAAACCGGTGAACGTTCCTATTCCTCTAGGTGTGAAGTTATCTATTGAACAGTGTCCTAAGACACAAGAAGAGGAAGAGGACATGTCCCGTGTTCCATATGCAAGTGCAGTCGGTAGCCTGATGTATGCAATGGTTTGTACTAGACCAACATTGCACATGCAGTGGGAGTATTGAGCAGGTTTATGTCAAAACCAGGGAAGGAGCACTAGACAACAGCGAAGCGAGTTTTCAGGTATTTGTGTGGCACTAATGATTATGGTTTGTGCTACCAAGGAAGACTAGGATTGGACAAAGTGTTGGATATTCGTGGCTTTGTTGATGTAGACTGGGCTGGAAATCTGGATCAGAGAAGATCTACAAGTGGGTATGTGTTTAACCTATTTGGAGGTGCAGTCAATTGGATAAGTAAGAAACAATCTGTAGTGGCACTATCAACTACAGAGGCAGAATACATGGCAGCCACTCATGCAAGCAAGGAAGCAGTTTGGTTACAGAGATTGTGTTCAAGTATGGGGTTAGTATAGGGAGCTATAAAGATAGACTATGACAGCCAAAGTGCAATTTTCTTGGCAAAGAACCCTACATATCATTCAAAGACAAAGCACATTGATGTTCATTATCACTTTGTGAAGGATATGATAGAAGACAAAAAGGTGTTGCTGGTAAAAATGGACACTTTGAAGAATACTGCAAATGCATTGACAAAATTTGTGAGCTCTGAGAAGTTCTCTTGGTGTAGAGAAACAATGGGCATTGCAGAGCTAGATAAATGACTAAGCTATCTTATGGCCCCCTGTGGAAAGAAAACAACAAGTGGGAGAATGTTGGGTTGCGTTATATTCTTTCCACGACTAGCCCACGTAGTTAACTAGGGGGTTAGAGGGGGGGCAGAGCCCCCCCTTCATTGTGCCGACAGTGTAGCGGGGGGGTCACAGGGGGTTTGAGGGGTGCAGGTAAACCCCCTCTATGGGGTCCAGGTGGACCTACCTATGGTTTTGTGCATGATTTTCGCACATGGTTTTGGATGCAATGGTTTTCAGTCCATGGTTTTGGATGAGATGGTTTTCGGTCCATGGTATTGGATGCTTCAACATGTATAAATAACATTGAAAGGAACATAATGAAAAATTAAGCTTGTAGTCTCGTTTTGGGATCCAGGGGAAAATCTCTGTGTATATGTGTTTTATGTGTTATCCTATTGCATTGTTTATTTTCTGTGTTTTAAAATTCGTATGCAGGTAATTTCTGTACAGGGTTAAAATCTACAAAGAAACAGTTGCAGCAGCTACTGGAACAGGGTGTCATTCGACTGAGTACATCACCATGTGGGTCACCCATCATCATTGTGCCAAAGAAGGATGGGACTTGGGGGATGTGTATAGATTACAGGGCATTGAATAAAATCATGTTCAAGAACAAATACCCTCTGCTCAGGATACACGATCTGCTAGATTAGTTGCAACAAGCAAAGTATTTCACCAAGTTGGACTTAAAGTCTAGATATCACCAGGTTCGAGTCAAAGAAGAAGATACATGGAAAACTACCTTCAAAATAGGACAAGGTTTGTATGAGTGATTAGTTATGCCATCTCACCCATGTAATGCACCATCTACATTTACGAGATTAATCAATGGTGTATTATGCCCTTTTACAGATTCATTTGTTATTGTCTATTTGGATGATATACTGGTATATAGTGCTACCTCGGAGGAGCATATTTCACATTTGACGCAGGTGTTGGAAACATTGAAGAAGCACCAACTGCTTGAAAATCTCAAGAACTGCGAGTTTGTGCCGCAATCCTTGGTGTATTTGGGATATGTGATTAGAGGAGGAGAATTGAAGATAGATCCTTCCAATATGGAGGACATCATGAAATGGTTGATGCCTACTAATGTTATTGAGATTAGGAGTTTCATTGAAGCAACATATTACTTGAGGAAATTCATAGCCTCATTTTCGGCGGTAGAAACACTGCTCCATGTCATAACAGCAAGTGGCAAGAGTTTCCAGGGGGGAAAAGGGCAGCAGAAGGCTTTGCTGAGTTAAGGAAGAAGATCAGTGAAGCATCAGTTTTGGCAGTACCAAACTTACAACATCCCTTTGAAGTAGATACATATGCAAGTGGCATGCTATGGGAGTTGTCTTGATGCAAGGAGGAAAGCGCATTTTCTACCATTATGAAGTATTTATGGGGCAGTTCTTAACTACCCTACCTACGACAAGGAGCTCTATGCCACGGTGCAAGTTGTGAAGAAGTGGAAGCATTATCTGATGGGAAACAAGACAATAATCCACACGGATCACCAGTCGTTACTATACCTGCAGGCTCATAATAAGCTACAACAAACTAGGCATTACAAGTGGATGGGGTTTTTACAACAATTTCATTTAGTGATCAAGTAAAAAAAAAAAAATGGTTGATATGCTTTCAGGGCCACCCACATCAAAGATTACAGCTTTGGGGACTCTTATGCACATGGAGCCATTCACCCATGCTACATACAGAGAGGAATATTCAGAATATGAGGACTTAAAGTAGGTGTATCAGCAGTTGCAGAATCAGAGTCATGTGCACGATGGTGACAACACCGTTGACTACCATCTCCAAAATGGGTTACTTTATAGGTTGGATAAGCTATGTGTTCCTAAAGGTGAGTGTTTGCAGCTAATTAGAGAGGCTCACACCTCTAAGGCTGCAGGGCACTTTGGTGTAGGGAAGACCATATCTAACTTGCAAAGGTATGTGTATTGGCCCAAGGTGCAAGAACAAGTAGCTAGGTTCATACGAGGATGCATGCTTTTTTGTACCAGCAAGCTAGCAATAGGAAATAGGGTATGTATCATCCCTTACATACACCTGCTCGTCCTTGGGAAAACATTTCCATGGACTTCGTGGGAAAGCATTTCTTAATGAATTTTGGACTACATTGTGGGAGAAAATGGACACGAAGTTGAAGAGATCTACAACATTCCATCCACAGACAGATGGGCAGACATAAGTAGTCAACAGGAATTTGGTGCAGCTTCTAAGGGGTTACAACCAGAAGCATCCGAAGACTTGGGATGAAAATCTGGTATATATATAACATTCTTATAATAGAGCGATCCACACTTCTACAAGAAAGTCCCCATTTGAAACTTGTTTTGGATATTTTCCACCTTCTCCTTTGGATATTGCATATGGGAAGCAAGGAGGAGTGAAGGAAGACATTACATGAGATGCTTTGAGGGTTGAAAATTTTATAGAGAAGATCAGGCAGATCCATCTACAAGTACAGGAAACCCTACAGAAGTTGCAGGTGAAGTATAAGGCCAGGCATGATCAACACAGAATAGAGAAGTCATTCAAGGTGGGAGACAAAATATGGCTACAATTGAACAAGGAGAGGTTGCAGAGGCATGGTAAGAAAATCAAGGCTCTAAAGTATGGTCCCTTTGAGATACTAGAAAAGGTGGGTGATAATGCCTATCGACTTAGTGTACCACCATATATGCGCATTTACTCAGTTGTAAATGTGGAGAATTTGAAACTTTATGAGCCTTCCATGCTAGATCAGGAAGAGGAATAGGTCCTACCTTCTATGGAGGATTTGGCACTAAAAGCTCAGGCATAGTTGACAAAAGATATAGTTTTACAGAAAAGGTCCAGAACTACAAGACAAGGGCAACAAGACCTTTGGCAGATCGGGGACCAAAATCCTACCAAAATGGGGAGGTATGATCCGAATTGGATCATTATATTGTTTTTCATCCATCTCGATGCATTTGGAGTGGAAAAAGTGGAGGAATCAATTCACGTGACCATTTTTACTGGCGGGACCCAATTTGGCAAAACGGGGTCTGAAACCTTCTGGGATCGTTTTGAGGTATCAAACGACTTTTTTTGGGGGTAAAAAATTTACCGCTCAAGCGTCGCACCTTTTCATGTTATTCTACATATATAAAGCTTTCCAACATTGCAAGAATCACATCAATCAAAGTTCGTATGCAAAAGTTATGCCACTCAGAAGTTGACCTTCCTGTTTTCACACTTATAGTTCGGGAGGATGCCTCGTCAGCCCCCATTATTCATGGAAAATGGGCTAGCCACGTGTTTTTAATGTAAAAGACTCTATAAGAGTCTATTTTGTAACACTAGTTGAGAGTTGATGTAGTCAAACTTAACCACTAGTAGGCTCTCGGGCTGTGTTATGACTAGGCCACTAGGAGGAAGAGACATTCCATTCTTTCGAGAGCATTTTGTTCCATAGTTGAGCAAAGATAGCCAGGAGAGGTAGGAGGTAGAGCCCACAGAGAGAATTTGTGCAATATAACAGCCCACAGGCCACAGAAATTACATCTTTGTATCTGCAGCCATATTTCTAGACAGAGAAAGAGAGCGAAGCAGCCTCACCTTCCAGCTGGGTTTTCTCTCGAAAGGGTTTCTCGGAGAGCATATCTTGTGTATTATGTGTCTTTGAGCCTGTTTTGTCATTCTCTACTTTTTTGCTTGATTTAATTTTACATGCATGTACTAATTACAATTAATTTTACATATATATAAATTAAATAAAACTTTAATGGTGTAGAATCTTAGATTTTTAATATAATATTATCAAATTTGTTGTGACGAACTATCCAATAGAATATCCACGTAATTTTATAGATCACCTAAATCCACCAACCCAAAATTACCCAACATTGGTGCGCTCTCCTCCAACTGCTGGCCCAACACCCAATTCAAAAATCTCTTCTAAATCCCTTCTCTAAAACTCCTCCAATGAGTTGGAAATTCCTACAATATTTATCCCAGAAGAGAAGTAAGAGTCCAACCTTCAAATCCCATTAACTATATAAGTAATTTTATTGCTGCAAGCTGAGCCCAAAAAATGATTGTGCATGCCCTAGGAAGGAAAATTAGTCCCATGTTGAAGCAAGTACCTCTAGCCCTGAAAATTACTCCATAATTTTGTCCTTCCCCAAGGAAATTTCCTGTAAATTCCTGAAAGAAAATTCTCTCTGAATCTCCTCCCCCAAGCACAACAAACTATTTTATGCGTTCATGTCAAGAGGTAAGAAATTCGATCCAAGTGAGAGTCTCCAATCCAGCCCGAAAATCCTTGTACAAACGCTAGTCTAACGATAAGAGAATTTCCTGCAAAAACCCAAAGCCTTTAATCCATGCTTACTCCCACAATGTACTCCGTGGAGATACCTATGCACCCAAGAAATGTGTATTGCTAAGTAACTCCTGCAATGATGCCCAAAGGATACTCCGAATTGAGCTCCCCAAATTTCCTCACTAGGGAGACACTCGAAGTTCTTCGAAATGAGGGTGGAATTCCCGTCGGAAATTCCTTGTGCTAAACAACACGGTTGTCTTGGCTAAGCAGCTCAGATCTTCCATTGGGCTTTGATGGATCATTAATGACATGGGGGACTTCATCAGCATGACAGGGGAAGCCCATGCGGGAGAGATTTCATACCCACAAGGACTGGGTTGTATCTTTAGGAGTTTTCCCTTGGAGTGTAGGAGGTGGACTACTCGGTAGTGCAACTTCATGGGGAGTTGGACAGAGTCCTACAATATCATGATTCTCTACTTCTTGATAGTATGCCTAGGGCTTCTAGTACCTATACCTGGTTGGACAGTGAATGGAGAAAGGGGTGCTCCACAATGATCAGGATGGCTTGGGTATCGAGGGATTCCTTCATGACCAAATAGTGCAGAGACCAGGGATGGCTCAATGGCTCATTTGAGACCTCGATATTACTGGTGAGGTTAGTGGTGATCAACAATCTGGGGGGAGTGCATGTTCAGGCATTACTTGAGGAAAAACAATTTGTGGTGGGGAGGACTGTAATATCCCCAATTTTTATTTTTAGCATTAAAGATGAGTTTTGGGAGAGGATGCAATTTCGACATTGAGACTTAGGAGGAAAAGGGAAAAATTGAAACTCTAGCGAAATGTCAAACCAAATGTGCGTTGGGTCATCCCTTATACTGATCCCACTCATCACAAAACAGAGTGTCCAATCAACATCCAAACCCCTGAATCCCATAGCCAGAACGATTGTGGCATAGTATTGACAGTTGATGGAACCATCCTGTACCACATCTCAGGTTCCTGTGTGCATCAATATATGGACTCCATATACCAATTTGGTGCGTGTGACATAGCCCTATGCCGACCATACCACATAGTGGGATTTGTCGTCCTGCATCCTAAAAGTGGTCCCCAATATTGCCCAGAATCTAAACATCCACCTGTGAGTAAGGTCCACCAATTGCTCTAGATGCTTCAGAGACACCTCAAAATGTCTCACCAAAAGGGAATCATGCATCACCCTAAGTGTGAGGGGTGAAAGTGCCACCTTTGCAGAAGATTGGACTACCCCCAAGCCTGCATCCACCAACTCACGTCTTGAGCATATGCCACAACAGGAAAGCCTCTCTTCCAATGCATTATGTCTCATCCAAATGTCTCAAATGAACCTCATGGGTCCCACTGCTTGCGATTAGAGAATCAAAAAATGATATCCAAGTCCCCTGTGTTAGTGTGTAATGCTGAAGAGTGATAAATGGAAGCTCACGGTCGGCCCTGTGATCAACTCTCTCTCCAAATCAAAGTGTGGCAAACCCAAGGGTGTACCTGATGCTCTCATGAGGAGATCTCTTTGGTGGTAACACTCTGACAACCTGTTGTGCATCATTGTGCTTGGTTGCACATAGGTACGTACCCTACACTCCTTTGCATAACACTGAACTCCATGGCACAACTCCATACACCACTAGATACCAATGCTCAAAATCATGCCCCCATGTAACATAGGCAATCCCATATGCGCCCATGCATCCACCACGCTGCTAGTACACCTACCATGAAGTGACTTACACCTCCTCATCTGCCCTAGTAAATCTGAGCACCCTAACTCCACACCTGCTACAGGGGATATGTCTGTTGTGTCAATCCTTGGTGACTATTGTTCACAATACCCCAATGGGAGAACATCGTCTGCATATAATGCCCGGTTTGGTGGCCTACCCGTGTCACCTCCTCCCACAAGTTCCTGCCAGAGAATGCTAATCATCTTGTGACCCCATGCGCAACCAACACGTCAATACAATCCATGGAGCCTACTCACAAATCGCATGCCTGCTAATGATGACTGGAACTCCCCTAAGGAATGCATGTGCTCAGTCACTGGGTCGACTACCTCATCAATTCCATAGCCATCCCACATGTCTGATATTGGATAGGGAGCCCCACTTGGATCCCAATGCCAACCTGGGCCCCCAGTATCCCCGATGCCTAAACATGCCTACTGACTCTCACCCTGGCCTATGACCAATTGCATATGCCTAGCCCACTCCATCAAGAACCAACTCAAAATCTCTCTCCATCCAACCCCAAGGGAAAGATCGAGAGCATGAACTCTCATACACGGAACTAACCCTCCATCCTGCAAGGGCTGCACCCTGTGCAACTCATGTCGCCTCATCTCACCATCCTAGTCAACACATACAATTTGTCTAGGTGACTCTGCCTCTCCCTCTCTAATGTGAAGTGGTAACCTATTAGTGCTACCAGCATCATCTATGTATGTCTGAGTAGCGCTACCCCATTGCTCCAATGTGCACTCCAATTGAACCATTAGGGAACCCAACCATTCCCCAACGTGAGTCAATTTGGTCGTTGACTTAGCACAAACTTCTCTCATGCCCTCTAGCTCCTCATTTTGCTGCAAAATGGCCTCTCACACTATCATGGCCTTCTTTCTCAATGCTAGAAGGCTAGCTTGAAATTGATGAAACTATGGAGGGTGGGTATAATTTGTAAACTTGGTCACCATTTTGGACCCCTCCATCTCTTCTGATACCTTGTCAACAACGTGTATGCCTCTAGGAACCTCATCAACCTATTGTAGGTGGCCATCACCTAGAACCTTGATCATAGCACTCAGTACCTCATCAACTATCAACATCTCATCAAGAGATGGCCCTCTGAGTGTATGCTCTACTCCCTCAACCAAGGTTTCAACTGGATTTACCAAAGAGGTCTCCAATAATGGTGACTCTTGCACCACACCAGGTATATTGACGTGCCCCTCACCATCCTACATGCCCTCCTCCTCAAGATCTTGACATCTAAATCTCGGTCTCCACCAACATAAACTGCCGCTGATCTCATCCTTTAACTGTCGTCCTCTACAGGATGATCTTGTCCTTGACCTATGCTTCTCCTTCTTTGGCTCATCCACAAAATGAGGCATGGTAGGACAACCAAATTGGCCATACGTATGGGTGTTGTACTACTGCTTGTAAGTCGTTGGCTTCTTTGCTGGTTTTGTACCATTTGCTACATCCCCTCTAGGACCTGTTGGTTTTGCCTCCTTAACTTTCGGTTTTGCCTCATCAACTCCTCCATGATCCCCTCTGTACTTTTCCCTTTCTATGTCATTGGAATGCCCATAAATTCACTAGTCACTATGCATGCATTGCCAAAACCTCCATGATCTTGCTAGCTCACCCACAACTGGCCAAGATCATGCTCTAATACCACTATAATATTCCTAGGGAATATTTACAGTAAATAACAAAGCAAACAAAGACATAAAACCACGAAAATTAAATACATGAATCAGACCATGAAATTTCACCAAAATCTATGATGTTGAGCCATTTTATTATAATAAGGAGATGGTACAATGAGTTGTTGGAAAGAGTACACTTGGGCTTGCTCAAGACAAGCTAGCTAGCCCAAATGAACAATAATAAATACCTTCCTAATGTGTTGTTGCTCTCTCCTGGCTCTGCGCTAAAACTACCAAGAAATATGTTGTTGGCTGTGAAGAGTTGTTGCTAGGGCCTCCTCTAGTGCTCAGAAAATTATGGGAAATTAACCCCGAGCTCTCCATCAAATACCCAGAATAACCCACGAAGGAATTGACCAAATGTTGACCTCAGAATTTCGGCCCAAATTATAGAATTTTCTTGTAGATTCACAACCTCATGCAATTTATTAAAGCACACAACAAGAATCTACTTCTACTTTCAACCAACAGAAGCCAGTAGATCGATGAAAACAATATGAACAAGAAGAAGATAAATCAATGGCACATAACATAATAAGTATTCGGGGAAAGCCTCAATTGAAAACCCCCACTATCTGTATTTCATTAAATCAGAATCTAAGATGACAATATAGTACGTGTTCTCATAAGAACAATCCCAACACTCAGTATGATCAATCTCCCTAGTCACAAGAAAGCTTAAGCCAATATCTAGCCTCTTCTACTGCTCTCCAAGCCCCTGATTCCTTGCACCCTTGGTTAAAGAATTTGAATTAATAGACCATGCTTTGCTCAACCTTGAGCTTAACCTGCACATGTATTTCCTATCCTCCACTTGATGAATTTCTACGCCTCCAAACTTGTAATTCTTTGCACAATTCTTAAGAGAATTAACTCGTATTTAAAGGGAAATTCCTCATCCATAATTGCGCAATCCAAAATTAGGTCCTTCTTTGATTGCATGCATGATATTTACAACTCAGTAAATCATACAACTAATAGTACATTATCCCTGCACTCTACTCTCAACTAGGTTTTCTCTGAACTGACGTGCATGAGTTTCTGACGAGGAAATCTTCGGCTAACTGGAGCAACACTTGTGGATGTACTAGTGCACCAACTGACTGTTAATCCTCTATTAGTTCCACAGACAGTTAGAACTAATTTCACTGACCATAAGTCAGTAAACTAAGTTATCTAATTACGACTCATAAATAAACTCATTCTAGGCCCCTAAAACTTAGGGAGAACATATACGTGACTTCCAAAAGACTTCCAACTCGAAATTCCTAAGTTAACTAAGTCAACTTAACTTAGTTAACTATTACAAGTTGTTATGAGAAAATAATTACCATTTTAATTCACAATGTAATTCAAGGACAAATTAAATTGGAATTTTTGGATTCTATTTTTAACATTTCTTGTTGTTATTTTCAACACCCCCTCTCAACAAGAAAGGAATTCAACTTGATCTTGATCCTGAACCTTTGGAATGTTGTGCATGCAACACTTATCTTTAGTGTTGTTGCTACAACAAATCCAAGAAAAAAAACATCCAATTTGAATTAGTATGATGCATCTGTCATCAAAGTCTCTGACTATTATTGCCTATGTCTATTGAAAACTCTACGCTTTTGTTGACTCTTCCTTTTTACACTGTTGTCAACTTGTCTTTGCGCTCTTCATTATCTAACTACTCTAGCCCTTGTCACTCTCATCTCTGACTGCATCAATAACCATTGATTCCTCTCACTGCTATGTACTTTGGGCTCCCATAGCAAGGTACGATCCATGAGATAAAACCTCTCAATGGACCCTACCCAATTTTAGCCCTCTTAAGACTAGCACTTCACATCGCCCCACCTCACACCTAGAGGTATGGCAGCATGTGCTCCCTCTACCCACTTTGCTCGAAATTCCCCCTATTGAAGGTCTCTACATGAGTGGATGCCTCCACTTGGTCTCTTCTCAGCTTCTCTAGTTGTGGCTGCTCCACAACTTCCTGAAGTTGCTTTTGAGTTTTCTTTTGAGGCTTCTTCTAGGGGCTGCATTTTGAGAGGTAATTCACTCTCCCTCTCAACCACCAAGTCTCTAACCTTTACCTTGCTCCTCAAGGCTTTGCATGCATCATGAACCTCAAGAGCATACAAGTTCTTGACTCGTGCACCGATCTATTTCACCTATCCCGTGGTGATGTGTCTAAGGAAGACCTTTCCCTTACTAAAAAGCACATCATAGCCACAGTCTTCCAATACCACGACTGAAATAATATTCTTCTTTAGTCCTGGACATACATCACATATGTGATCTTGAGAGGGGAGCCAGACTCCCTCTGAAAAGTAACCGTGTCCAATCCAGTAGCACTATACCTCCCGTCATCTTCAAACTCTATGTTTTGCTTGAGGTCTTTCTCCTCAAAATCTCTATTCCCCGTCATATGGAATGAGGCATCACTGTCAATATACCACATGCCTCCCATGACAGTTTTGGCCATGCATTCAATGAGAGTGAAATCAAGTTCGAATTGTGAAGCTATAGCTTCACCTACTACTGCTACTGCCAGCTTCTTCTTGCCTGCTTTCTTCTGTGGGTAGTTCTTGGCATAGTGTTTGTGCTCTTGACAGTGAAAACACTTGACTTTTGTCAAGTCCATCTTCTTTTCACCCTCCTCGCCTTGGGACTTCTTTCCCTTGGCCTTCTCTGCCTTACTTGCTAAGGCAAAATCCTCTTCCACTTCCTTGGAAGAGGTCCCATCTATAGTGTTCTATTGAAACTCCTCTTGTACCAAATCCGACCACAGTCGTTCCCAATCTGGCAGCGTCTCCCTCCCATTGACAGAGTCTTGATAACTTTGCCAACTCTTGGGAATTCCTAGAAGAGATAGGCTCACCATATCATCCTCGGCAACATTGATTCCAACACTTCCAAGTTCATCCTGACAATGAGTGAACTTGGTCAAGTAATTTGGAATTGAGTCGCCCACCTCCATCTTGATTTTTCGAAGTTTATCTTTTAGTGCCAACTTCCTATGGTCACTGTTGTTCTGGAAAGGGTCCTTCAATGTTGTCCACACATCATGTGGAGTTTCCTTCCCATGGAGACTCGAGAAAATGTGGCCTCAAACTCCCTCAAGGATTATCTGCCTCGTCCTTGCCACACACTTCTTCCATTCGGCTAGATTCTGAGCATCCGATGTTGGTGGCTTAGGAATGTCCTGAGCAATGAATTCTTTCAATCCATTATCTTCCAACACAACCTCCATCTTGTCCTTCCAGGCTATATAATTTGAGCTTCCATCCAAGGCATACTCGAGCCACAAACCGTAGAATGGCATCCACCAATCCTGAAGTATGAAATGCAAATTCAAATTTCACCTATAACCCAAAACTCAAAACTTCAAAATCTCCTCTGGTATACTATCTTCAGCTCTGATATCATGTAGAAAATTTCTACAAATCTAGCTCTAATACCTTATAGAATTTTCCTATAGATTCACAAGCTCATGCAATTTACTAAAGCACAGGACAATAATCTGCTTCTACTTTCAACCAGCGGAAGCCAATAGATCAATCAAAACGATATGAACAAAAAGAAGATAAATCAATGGCACATAACACAATAATTATCTGGGGAAAGCCTCAACTAAAAACCCCCACTATCTGTATTGCATTAAATTAGAAATCCAAGATGATAAACAATGCTTGTTCTCACAAAAACAATCCCAACAGTCAGTATGATCAATTTCTCTACTCATAAGAAAGCTCAAGCCAATCTCCAGCCTCTTTTGTTGCTCTCCAAGCCCCCGATTCCTTGCACCCTTGGACAAAGAATTTGGATGAATACAATATTCTATGCTCAACATTGAGCTTAACCTACACAAGTATTTCCTATCCTCCGCCTGATGACTTCCATTGGCCAATACTTAGCCAAATTTCTAAGCCTCCAAGCTTCTAATTCTTTGCACAATTCTTGAGAGAATTAGCCCATATTTAAAGGAAAATTCCTCATCCATAACTACCAATCCAAAATTAGGTCATTCTCTGATTGCATGTGTTGGCCCTCAGTTTTGGTCTATTTTTGCTTAGGGAAACCTACTTAATCCTCATATTTTCCATCCATTTTCCATCACATCCATCTCATTTTGATGTATTTTATTCATATTCAGGTGTTTAATTTTAATTTTTCAACTTCTAGAAGTTTTTATGAAAATTGAGTTTCAAGTGCAATTTTGGACTGAATCAGAAATTCTCGTAATAGCTATGTGGATGACATGTTTGCAGGACACTTGGGCTCGAGTTTGATGCATGAATGGACAGCTTGGGAACTAGGACTAAGCTAAATCCACTTGGTTTGGCCAAAACAAGCTTTATTAGGCATGGTCAAGGCTAGTCAAACATGACTAGTCACCAGAAAATCCCTATGAAATAGGGCAGTTTTGAGATTTTATGGGATTAACCATATTTCTTGGGATTAATAGGATGAGTTCGACTTAGATAGGTAGATATGATTAGATATGAGTGTTAGAGATAATATAGATCAGTTTGTTTCATTAAACCTCTATTTAAAGCCAAGACTTTGATGGCTTTTGTAATGGAATTTGTATGTAACTTTTGTATAATTGGAGTTGGGAGCTAATTTGAAGAACTTGTTTCATTCCAATTTGTTGTTCATGCTTGGTTTATTTACTGAAGTTGTTGTAGCTGAGATTTCTTCAAGTGTGCAAGGCAAGGGTGGAGGGCCCCCACACCAAGCAAAGTACACTTCTTGGTTCAATTTTCATAGTTTTCGTAGATTAGTTCTTGTTTCAAATGTATTTAGATGTGTGATGATTGTTGAATGAATATTGGTTTAATTCTAATATACATATGAAAGGACACCCAAGAATTTAAGTTAAATTCCCCTTCTATTTGATCTTGAACTAAAACTGAATTTCATTCTCCATTTCTCATTTGAAGTTATTTATGCATTTATGGTTTGAAGCAATGGTGATTGTGATATTGTAGGATTGTGAAGAAGGACAATTTGGACCTTCTTAGTTAGGAGCCTCT
>APFE030433798.1:0-14121 GCA_000404065.3 Pinus taeda | reverse complement strand
GGAATTAAAGATGTGGTGGTGTCACTAGCCCAGATTCCAGCCAAAAGTTTGGCAATGGATGTAGTGGTAGCAGATGTCCCTGCTAGGTTTGGAATGTTACTATCAAGGTCACAGGGGGCTAAATTGGGTAGTGTTTTGAAACTAGATTTTTCTTATGCTGTCATACCAATTTTTGGTGGGGAAGAAAGGAGGTTGTATAGAGAAATAAGATTTATTAGAACAATCACAAATAATGAAGCAATTAATTCACCTGTATATAGTCAGGAAAAAGATGACTTATCTTGCTTCATGCTGCATGACAATGCAAAATTGGTTGAAGATAACCAGAGGCAACTTACTTCAACCTATGTAAATACAGAGCTGTAAACAAAAGGGGTGTGGAAGTTCTTCTTTGATGGATCCTATTCTAAAGAAAGAGCAAGTGTTTCACAGGATGAAGGTCTTCAAGTTCATCAGTTGGGTGTTGGGCATAAAGAAGAAAACCAGCAAGATGTTGGAAAACAATATATTGAGGCATTTATTATAACAAAAGAGGTTATCTTGTGTAAAAAGAAAGCTGACAAAGAGATTGTTTATCATTGCATTGAAGAACACAATGATGCCCATGGATCAGAGGTAAACAATCTATTTGAAGTTGGCCATATGTCATATAGTGATGTGAAATTTTTCTTTTTCTTCCTGAGGTCATAATTACAAATTATTTTCAATCAAATCTCAAAGATGAAAAGTGGAGACATAAAAGTGACATATATCATTTTATTAAAGATGTTTTTGATTGTTCTATTGAGCATATTATCCCAATAAAAGGTTTATTCGAGCAAGAACCTTCATACATAGAGACTTTGTTTTTTGGAGTTGATCAAGACCATATTTTTTCTTATACTTTTGAAGATCCTGTGGTAGATTACATGGAGAAATTTATTAACAGCCTACACATACCATTTTGTGGATATATTCCTATATTTTGTTGTGAGCTGCCCGTATGCATAGTTTATTTTCCGTTAAGGATGAATTGTATTTTCAAAATTCACTGGCAGAATGGTTCTAGATCAGGCACTCAAGTGCTAATCTGGTACCATTAGAAGTTTGACTTCATCTGATTGAGATCAGTCATGCACATAGGTAGGAACCTATACGTAAATAAGCTTAGGTGTTGAGTATTTGTTTTCCAGTTGCAGTTCTGTAGTTTAATTTTAGCTGATAAATAAGGGTGACTATCCCAGTTGGAAACCAGTTTACAGAGGTTTCAGACTTCAATAATGTCAGGTTTCAGTCTTTCAAATTTAAGGGTTTTCATAATTTTGGACTCCATGCCCAACTAAGGCACTAATCTGCGATTCTTAGTGCTTCTATGGAAAAAGCACTATCCCCAGGTGGAGCCATATGTTTTAGCTTCCATTGTTAGTATTATTTTCAGTTTGATCACAAAATGAAAGAAAAATAAAAAAGAATGAAAAATCAAACCATTGTCTGAAGGTCATGCAGGTTCAAAAGGCGCAATCAAGAGATAGCTTGATGATTACGATGAGGTGTGCTGCGAGGAAGCAATGAGCATGAGGATTAATTAAGGCTCAACCCCCGCAGTTGACCGTGACGTTAGCATGGTAGACCACAATGTGTGGCCTGAAATTATTGTAGGGGTTCAACCTCAATGAAATTCCCGTATATTCTTTACCCCCACAAAGTGTAAAAGAAATAAAGTGTTTTGTTTGATTGACGAGACGACTTTTGAATGTGAACCTGCGAGAACATCTGGGCTGTATGATCAACATGCGATAGATCCGACGACAATCGGGTCGGTAACTAATCAGATGTGATGGGATATGAAATATAGTTTAAATCATTGAAGTCCGGGCCGATCTCAACCATCCATTGAAAGAGATGGAATTTGACGGATATCGGGTGGAAAAGTAATTAGATTTTATCGCTAAACTTGGACCCGATAGATCATTAATTGGTAGTTTCTATTTCCTATCGGGTCCGTATGGGAGTCAAAGGGGCGTTGAAAAAGCAAACCCAACAGGTTTATGAACCAGATTGTTAATCCTTTTCAGTTCCGTGGTAAACTATGTTCCGCGTAAATTAGTCGATTTCATTGTTTAAGCAAAATAATCAAAATTAGAGGGAGATCATCAAAACTTCAAAGGATAGGTGATTGGTCAGGTTTCCTGGTATTTTGGCCAATCAAAAAACTCCCTATACATATGTGGGCCCAGGTCCACACACAGGGTTTTGTCAAATACAATTTATTGTGATTAAAACAGTTTAATCATTATTAAAGCATCTACAGAGAAACTTATCAGCAACCAAGCAACAAATTTGAAAGAACAATCATCATCATTTTTCTAAATTCTGTTACTTCTTGTTCTTTTATTTACGAGGTGTCTTTTATCCTCTATGTAATATTTTGTAATAACTATCACTTTAGATAGTTAGGAGAATAGTTTAGTTTGACAGTTTTGGTGATCACCAATTGTCTTATAATGTATAAAAAGAGAAAAATTTACGGAGAAGGGGTTCGAGTTTTGGAGAACCTAGATACTAGGCCACTATATTCCTGATACCACTGTTGATTAATGAAAGAATCAGAAGTTTTCCACACATTGTTGGGTATGATTTTGTGTCTTCTCTGTTATGTGTCATCATATGTTTTCTTCCTTTAAGTATGGTAGTGAAGTTCTTTATTTGCTTATGTAAATGAAGCTAAAATCCCTTAAAAGAGCGCTCCTATACTTGAAGTTCTTACCTCTGAAATTCTTCTAAGTTACAGATAGTAGTTTCTGTGTAAGACAACATATTATCTTTAACTTCTCCAAGTGTCACAGATAGTAGATTCTGTGTAAAACAACATATTGTCTCTGACTTCTTCAAGCTTTCTTCATTTATCATTTATAGTCAACAATCAAATGACATTCTGATATTTTCATGTCACCTAAGTATTGAGGGTTAAAATCCAAGTCTCCCAGGTCCTTCATTTGAGAACACAACACACAATTAAGTGACAAACAAGTGACAATCATTATAATAATTAATGTCTTAAGCACAATTTCTACACAACCAAGAAATTTGTTTCTTAAGGTACAACAGGTTCGAAAGCATCGATGAAGCTCTGCAGGAGGTCAAGGCAAAGATCTTCAAAATACCGCAGGATCCTTTGGAGTTGGTGCAACCCGATTGGAGCACCTAGCTATGCCATGCCCTGGAATGCTATAATGTGACCGCTGAGGGGGAGGATGAAGATACAAGAAATATCAATATTCCAGGGCAGAAGGCCATCACGAATTTGAAGGTCCACAAATAGAGAACTCGAATATGATCATGCCATTGAAAACCAAGCAAGTAAACATTGGTACTGAAGTAAAGCCAAAATTTGCAAAGATCGGGGACTACTGGGATGATGCCATAGTGGATAAAGTTGTCGAGTTACTCCGTGAGTACCAAGATCTTTTTCCTACCAATTTATTAGACATAAAAGGTATCATAGGTGACTTGGGTATGATGAAAAATACTTTGAAACCAGATGCAAAGCCTATTAAGTAGAGGTCATATCACCTTAATCCCAAGTACAAGGAAAAGGTTCGTTTGCAGTTGGATAAGATGCTTGAGGCAGGCATTATTGAGCTTGTGGAGGAATCTGACTGCGATGGTGGTTCAAGAAAATAAACAGAAGGGAGAAACAAGGATTTGCGTAGATCTCAGGAAACTTAATGGTGTTTGTGTCCATGATCCTTTTCTGACACTATTTACTGATGGGGTATTGGATAATGTTAGAGGATAGGAAGCCTACTCATTCACTGATGGATTTTCAGGGTACCATCAGATCAAGATTGCGCCAGAGGATAGAAGAAAAACAACCTTCGCGACTGAATGGGGTTGTTTTTAGTATATTGTAATGCCTTTTGGACTGAAGAATGCGGCCATAATATTATATCACGTAGATATAACATCATTGAAAGAGCTCATCCATAAGTTCTTGGAAGTATATTTTGATGACTAGATGATGTTCGGCTTAGTGAAGTGCCATGTAGCAAGTTTATGCCTGATGTTGGATACGTGCCGTAGATGCCAGATCGCACTAAACTTGAAGAATTATCTGTTCTGTGTCCCCTTTTGGATCTTGCTAGGTCATGTGGTGTGCAAGCAAGGGATGATGGTTGACCTTGCCAAGATTGCAGTGATAGTAAATTTGGAGGCTCCGAGAAGTGTCAAGAAGCTATGTACAACGCTTGGACATACTGGGTATTACAAAAAAATTATCAAGGCTTATGCCCAGATTACCATGCCCATGGAGAAACTATTGAATAAGGATGCTACATTCTATTGGGATGAAGAATGTCAACATAGTTTGGATGTATTATAGGAGAAGATGGTCACCGCACCGATTTTGGTCTTCCCGGATTGGAAGAAGGAATTCCATGTGCACGTTGATGCCTTGTGTATTGCGTTGGGAGAAGTGCTAACACATGCTGGTGAAGGAGAAATGGACCACCCTATAGCCTTCACAAGTAGGAAAATATCAAAATCCAAGAAGAATGACTCAATGACAGAGCGCAAAGGATTAGCTATGGTGTACGCACTTCAAAATTTCAGGCTATCTGTTGGGCAGACATTTCAAGATGTACACAGACCATTCCGCCTTGAAATACCTGGTCAATAAGCCTATGCTGGGGGGGAAGATTTGCTGATGGATTTTTTTATTTCAAGAATATGAATTTGAGGCCATTGTGAAGCCAGGTAAGTTGAATGCAGGACTTGACCATCTGTCACGGATTGAGATAGGAGAGGAGTAGACTAATTTGGAGGAAGGGTTGCCCGATGTGCAACTCTTTGCGCTGTGCGTAGCAGATAATCATTTTGCAGATGTTATCCACTTTTTGAATACATGAACGACTCCAGAAAGGTATACCGGCCAACAAAATAAGGAACTAGTGGTGCGCGCGACAAATTTTTCAATTATTGCAAGACATTTGTATAAGATGGCTGCTGACGAGATCTTGTGAAGATATGTGCCTAACTTTGACAGAAATAACATCCTTGTAGAAGTACATGGAGGGGCTATGGAAGGACATTATGTAGGAAAGGCTACGACGCATAAGATTTTGCGTGTGGGTTTGTGGTGGCCTACATTGCATGAAGATTCCAAAGCGTATTGTAGGGCATGCGATGCATGTCAGAGAATGGGTAGACCATCGTGGAGGGATGAGCTACCATTGAACCCTCGGGTATCGTTGCAACCATTTGAAAAATGGGAAATTAACTTTGTAGGGCCAATTCAGCCCCCAGGCAAAAAGACAGATGTGTGTTATATCATCATCGCGACGGAGTACCTAACTAGATGGGCAAAGGCACAATCGGTGAAGGATTGTACAAGAGCTATAGCAACGAAGTTCTTGTTTGAGTATGTGTTAACCAGATTCGGTTTCCCAAAAGTATTAATGAGTGATCACGGTACGCACTTCCTAAATGAAAGGATCAACGTGTTGACTGAAGAGTTCCAAGTTTATCATAAAAATATCACACCATATCATCCTCAGGTTAATGGAACAGTTGAGGCTTTCACTAAAATCTTGGAGAACACACTAACAAAGATTTGCATCGCGTAGCGAAATTACTGGGATGTGCGTGTACCTGCAATGCTATGGGCATACAAGACTACTTGAAAGAAGCTAACAGGACATATGCCTTTTTTATTTGTCTATGGTGTAGAATAATGCCTATGGAATATATCATTCCTATTATATGCATAGCATCTTTCACAGGGATGGCAGATCATGGAGCCTTGGAAGAGTGGCTCACGCAACTGATGGAGCTTGAAGAAGATAGATTCTTGGTTGGATTCCATTAGCAAGTATAGAAGGAACGTGAAAAGTCTTGGCACAATAAACACATCAAATTTGCACGCGTTCAAGGTAAATGATTTGGTTTTATTATATGATAGCAAGTTCACTAAGCTTCTGGGAAAATTTTAGATGTACTGGCTTGGGCCATATGTCATCAAAGAAATTACAGATGGAGGCACAGTTCAACTCACCAAGCTGAATGGAGAACCTTTTCTAGGAAGGGTGAATGGAGCTAATTAAATCCATATACAAGAGATCCAGCTCAATGACTACATGGCGGCAGGACAATCTTAGTGCTCCAGGCAGCTGCAAGGGAGCATGCGACTATTAACTACACTACCCGGATTGGAGGATTGTGCGGTAGGAGGGCTACACACAAAATGGTGAAGTTACAGTATAAGAAGATGCACAAAGGGAGCTGCGCTACAAAGGGAGGTGCCACGCATCATAGTAGGAAAGCGACCATTAGAGTCATTGTTCATGATTTGATAGCTAGAATAGGGTTAAGAGGAGCGGGCTGGTGGCATTTAAGGCCAAAATCTTTGAAGATTTGCCTCCAAAATAACATTAATGGATGAATTTTGGGGGGAACGGTCGGATTTGAATTCAAAATCCCCTATAAATTACACATGCTGGACCATAAGAGAACACTTTGCACCCTTAGAGTTTTTGAGCTGTGCTGTA
Organism: Pinus taeda; assembly: GCA_000404065.3. Classification (NCBI taxonomy): domain Eukaryota; kingdom Viridiplantae; phylum Streptophyta; class Pinopsida; order Pinales; family Pinaceae; genus Pinus; species Pinus taeda. Next base: position 7,597 of record APFE030433798.1, on the reverse strand, counting down.
TTTTTCTTATGAATCGTGTGTTCTTCGAGGATTTGATCACGAGCCTTGCATTTGATCATTTACCAATGTTAACCTGGAAATTCATCTGTGATACCATGTTAGGACCAGGCCTCGCTGAGACCGTGACGACTGGGGGAACTGTCGCATTTGAAGGAGCTGCTCCAAAGGTTGTGAGAATGAAAGCTACAGCCCCTGTGCCTAGGCACCGAGGTCGCCTAGGCCAAAGCCCACCTCTGTTAAAGAAACCTAGAAACAAAAGAAATACAAACAGAAGAGGCCGGTGCCAGTGTGCGAGTTTCCCAGGAAGCATAGTGTAGCTTAGAAGAAAAAGAAGGACAAGTAGCCTAAGAAGTTGAATAGGGTGCTGAGGATATAGACACTAAGGGAGTAGAGCTCCTCATCAAGTTGCTTGAATATATCCCTTCGCATAAGGGGAAGGCAAAGTTCCTTAAGGACGCAAACTCAAACAAGTTCCTGATTCATATGCCCCTATTACCGAAGCAGATGACATTTAAAGGTCCACGCCTTGCATGGATCCCTCTGTTAAAAATGGAATATTGGGACCTGGCCAACCATGAGTAGTTCCCTCACCTCGTGGCAGATAATTATATGAGGCACGTTTCTTACCTAGACTCAGGTGTCACTGAGTTGGAAATGGTTGAATGGATCCGTGGAGTGGAGAAATCCGAGTTTTTGAACCTATTATGGGTGCCCCACTATCACTGCACTAATATGAACACCACCTATGTGTGACAGTTACTTACTCTCTTGCACGATGGGTGCTTATGTCTTGGGTGCCTATACCCATCATGAACATGCTCATCCAAAGTATCACACACCTTCCGCATGAGGGTTTGAGTTCGCGCCAAGGAGTTTGGCAAAAAGGTAGGAGAAAGGGATTTGGCAAAGAAAATGAGAAAGGAGTTTGAGCTTGTGAAGAAGTTGTGCGACTATTCCATCACATCCATCAACGATCCAACAGTGAATATTGCCACCCAAATACTGGCCATAAAGGTTATGAGGAAGTGTCATGCGGACGAGGTTCCGGTGCTTGTGGCATCGTTAGCTCAATAATGCATGAAGGAAATGCAGTTTAACTAGTTGCGGTACTTATGTAGTGAATTCCTTGTGAATTGTGATGAGGTCCAGGGTGAGAGCAAGCCCTTCCACTATGTGTGGCTACTACTCTCCATTGTGCTGGTCGCATGGGAGCTACCAGAGGAAAACCAGTTTCCTCCGTTGAAGGAAGGATTTCTAGAGGTTGCGCAGTTTGCCTCCCTCTGGGCCACGAAGGACCATGCACGGGTCACAAAAGCTAAGATATTTTGAGTGTTGATTGAAGCAAGCTTCCACATGGCCATCAACCAACGCCCAAGGTTGTCCCCGACCCTGTATGAATAGTTGTCTGCATATGTTGTGTTCAAGACATATTTCCACCGAATCTACATTCAGGCATGGAAGGACCCACAACAGAAGTGGTTTGATTTACCCTATTTGGTCACCGAGGATGCCAACCAGGAGATCATCAAGCGCTAGCCAATAGAATGGCGCACCCCATCAAACTTGGATGCAGGTACTAGCAAGGGCGCAGGGAGCTCAACTGAAAAGAAAAGGAATGATGCAAAAAAACAAGTGGCGCAAAAGTTGGCTGCACAGTGGAAGAAGGAAGCCGAAGAGGAGGCTTGAATGGAAAAGGAGCATGCTGCAAAGGAGTAGGTTGAGCAAGAAAAACACGACTTTGAGAAAAGTGGAAAATCTCCTTTGCCTGAAACCAAGGAGGAAGAGTAGTTTGAGCAGGGTAACGGAGGAGATGAGGGGTAGAGCACCCCATTTCGGCTAAGGAAGCGTAGAGAACAACAGCAGGAGGGTTCTTGCAAAAAGCAAAAATCAGATAAGACGCAGGTGGATCCCTTAGCCTTGATAGAGGGCAATCTCAATCAAATTGGTGATAAAGTGCGTGATACTACAACCAAAATATTGTAACAATTAGAGAAATAGTACATGCAGATGCTAGGGAGCATCGATAAGGATCTACACAAACTGTAGATCCAAACTAGAAGGACACTGGTGGGCGATGGTCAAGTGAGGGCAACACAAACAAGCCTAGCACCGAGGACAAGTCAGGCTGTAGAACTGGAATGGAAAATGGACTTTAGGTCAGTTGCACTATCAGAAGGGTCCCTACACATGGAATCGACCGATAATTGATTTGTTTTGAGCACCCTTAAGGACATGCATTGACCATCGCAGTGCTCCCCAACGAATTTCTTCACGCACTGTAGGCAGGAGTCACAGTGGAATTGAGAGCTCTGGAGCAACACACTCTCAGTTTAATCAGTGAGTACCATGTGAACAATGAACAAATGTTCATTTAGAAGACACAAGTGTTGAAATAAAGAGATACTATCTAGGCATAGAGCTCCAAGCTGGCGGCTGTGGTGGTAGAGGCGTGTAGAACAATGTCGGAGTTACACATACTCGAGGACGCACAACTAGAGGCCAAGATCTGAAAATTAGTTGTAGGTGTCCGCGAAGAAAAGGCAGAGGTTGTGAGATTTCAATTTGAACTCAACATGAAAATCATGGAGCTACACCTCAAATCACATCCTTCATCTTTGCCCAAGGTCATGGAGTAGCAAAGGGCCGCTATAACAAAAGGTATGACCACTTTGGATGTCGCAGTCACTGATTGCTCGATATTATTCAAACAAGCCATGGATTTAGTGACGAATCTACAGAAAGACCCAACCATGAAGATCCTGAACACAGAAGTTTGCAAGCTTCAAAAGCAGTATGATGAGGTCAGGGTGAGAACGCACTCAATTGGTCCAGCGCAATGCCTCACCAAGTTACAAGAGGGGAAGCAACTCCTCGCACAGGTGGACACTGCTAAGAAGGAGAAAATACTTAAGGCTAGGTTGGGACCTTAGTTAGATGAGGCTTACCAAGTAGAAACCAACATTCAGGATAAGCTAACAGGCTTGCAGCAAAGACAACAAAAGATCAAGCTAGCCGCGAAATGTCCAGCTACAGAGGAGCTCGTTGAAGAAGTTAAGCAGGCTGCTACACAGAGCACTGCTGAAGTTGCAATTGTACATGTAGAGCTAGGGGATCTTCGCAGCAAGATCACTGTGTCAACCAAGTGACTCGAGGGTGAGTCATGACCTTTGTGTTGGGGGCCTATTGGGATGGGGTTCCCTGGGTCAATTTTGGGGTTAAAAACCCAAGTTGATGTAAATGTTGGTAAAAATATGTTAAGTCTCCACAATTTGTGGATGTGGAGAGCGTAGATAGTTAAAAGTAAAAAGGGGTTTCAGCCCCTTATCTATGTAAATTTGAGTTGATCTGGAAGATCCATCCATGTTCCAAGGACCATGGGATTGTATAAATATGTGTGTCTTAGAGAGTCTAAGGCATGTCTAGAGGAAGTAATGAATAATGGGCCAATAGAAGATAACACAAAAGTGAGTCTTAGAGGAAGGAAAGGCTCTGCAACTGAGTGTGCATAGGCCTAGGGTAGTGTCTGCAAGTAAGTGCGCGAACCCTTGCAGCTAAGTGCGTAGGGAAATTTGGAGTCTGTAACCTCATATTGAAGATCAATAAAGAAGATTATTGGAGAAATTCATATGTTTTATCTGTTTCCTTTTGTTATTTATGTTTATGATATATACTGTGATGAAATAATGTCTTTATGAAATAATGATGTATTGGTGCACGACCCTATTGGTCAAGTATTATTAACTGAACGGAATACATGTTAAGCATTTATGTGAAGATTATAATATTTTTTGTTATTTTTATTGGATACTTAAGAGAATTTGGGCAAATTCTGATCTAAGGATAACGTGTGGTGCATGTAAGTAGTTGATTCCTCTGTTAAGGGTCCGCAAAATCCAATCGTAGACCTTCACGGAGGTCTATAGGCCATTTGAAGGAAGTTATAGAACGAAGCCCTAAGGGCTTGTAGATCTACGTGAAGACAGATCTAGGGCATAAAAGGACATCACACCAATATCTGGGTGTGAAAACTTGGTTCCAGCATCCTCCCATACTGCTTCGAGTGGGACTTCAGTCTGCGCTACGCGGGTTGATTATGAAAGGGCCAGTAGTGTATGGTTTTGTTTGGCACAATTAACTTCGAACCTGGGTCATCACCCACTAAGCCAACATGTGGCGGAAATGCCACCCATTTAATCAACATCAAGGGGGTCTGAGGGGGCGACGATGAATTTTATGAGACCCCCCTAGTGGGGGTTCAAGGTAAGTGCCCTCAAAGCTCAAAATAGATGAAAAATTTCCTTTCAAAATATTATAATTTCATAGTCGATATGGGTTATTCATTAGGAAGATGATTTTACTATAGAAGTTATGTTAATTTAAGGTTTTTTTCCCTAGAAAGAAACCCTCGGTTTATATGAGGGAATTGTATTGCAACTGTGTATGATTATTCTGAGTGAGAGAGAGAGAGAGAGAGAGAGAGGAGGCCGTGTGAGAGAGAAGAGGAAATTACAATGAATCTGTTGTAGGTTGTATCTCTTCATTTCGTTGGACAATATAAAAGGAAGGACACACAGTTTCTCCATTCATGTAGCCCAAATTTGGTGAACCATGTATATCTGCATCTCTCTTGTTTATGCATTTTTGTATTTATGTTTCCGGAATATTGTATGTGTTTCATTGCTTTGTAAATTAATTTATAACAAATTCTTGAAGACTATGTTGAGATATTTTACTACAATTTCCAAAGATAAAGGCAAGGAAACTTGGCTCTAAAGACACTTCACGTCTTATTATTGCAAGGGATCAAATATGACTATATAGAACTCCTCAACCTAATTAGTGGAGGAGATCTCTCATAGAAAAATTTTGATGACATTGAGGAACTTTGTCAGTGATATTCATGAGGAACTTCTAAGACTAGAAGAGGACCCTGAGACATGTTGGTCAAGATCGATAAGACTGCTACTGGAGGAGTCACTAGAGAAGAAATTGGAAACATGATCGAGAAATTCAAAACTTATATATTGAGCATGTTGGGCTCCCAACTAGATACCTTGCAGGTGAAAAACAAGGAGGAAGAACTAACATTAGAAATATTTTGCTCAAAATGTAGAAGAAAGTGCCCATTTAAGGAATAACCAATGGATCATATCTAAATTTGTGCCATATGTAGAAAAGAACATCCTAAAAGTAGATTTCCATCTCTACCCAGACTGAAAGTTGTCTCTCACGAAGAGAAAGAGCAGAAACAACTTTGTTTTGTTGCACAAAAATAACCACGACCACAAAAGCCACAAGGTATGATCCAAGAACCATCTCAAGGTTATTAATTCTTATTGGACTATCCCTTCAATGTAGTATTCCTCTTAGAAACCGTGCTTACCTTCTCAGCCATGGGTGGCTCCTCCTCCCCCCATTTAGTAGCTTTGGTAGTAGGGGTGGATAAATAATACATATGGAGGCCCTCAATAGGCCTCTATGCAACCACCACTGCAACTCCTTCCTTATCCCTAAATGTAGGTATACACATCTTCCCCTACACAATTGCAAGTTCATGCACAACCCATAACTAACTCCAATAACAATAGGTCAACTCAACTGACATAAGTGGTTGGGCTTGAAACCTACCAACTTACACTATATATTCCCTAGACTGACCTTATATCTAAGAAGACAATGACTAAAGATGATCCTCTTGTGCTTATTAAAGATCTCAATGAAAAATATTAAAATGAAGAATTGAGAAAGATTCATATCCCGAACCTTTAAGGAATGAGAATGTAAGTCTTGAACTTCAAGAACCACCTTACAAGAAAAATTAAATTGAGAAAAACTTGTAACCCAACCAAAATTTAATTTCTTGGGTGAGCTCAAGTACATGTGTGTCAAGATCCCACATTTCTAAGATATTAAAGATGCACCACTTTACTCAAAATTTGTGAGGGAATTATATTTGAGAGGGCTCAACTAAAGAAGAAAATATCCCCAAAATTTCATGGAAAAACTATCAAATTTTATGATGGAAGGAGTCCACATGGAAAAATATTCTAATCCAAATAGCCAAGTTGTTAATGTGCAGATCAATAATGTTGTTATTCCAAACATGTTAATTAACTTTGGTGCTACCATTAGTGTTATGTTACCAAAAAACATGGAAGCCTTAGGAATATTTGACCTCAAACAAACCCCCACTATGTTTCAACTGGATGATAGGTAAATAATTAAAATGAAAGATATTTTGGAGGATGTAGTGATGTCCATAGAGTAGCGGGAATATCCCATTGAATTTATGGTTCTCTGGCCTAAATCCTCTATGGGGGTATACTCTCTAATCCTTGGGAAACCATGGATAGCCACTATAGATGCATATATCGGCTGCAGATCTAAAAGTATGAAAATATTCCACGAAACCTCTACTAATTAGTTGACCTTCTATCCTCCCACCAAGCCTAGTGCATATATTGAAACACCTTTATGGTGATAGGGAGGATAGTGACGAGGAAGAGGTATCTAATCAAGTCCTCATTGTTGACCAATATATTTCCATTAGGGATAAAACTAAGATGATGAAATCAACAGTTTTATTGCATCCTCCTCCTCATCCTCTAACACACATGCCCTTGACCACATAATGAAACCTAATGTTTAGGATCGGCTAGCCTCAATAGGTGCTTGTCCTCTCAAACATGAATCATCACTTGAAGAAGATCAACATTCAACTTTAGAGATAGTTAAAATCACTCCTAGAAAAACATTTAATATTAATCAAGGATTGACAAAAGAGAAAAAAAAAGTAAATGGTTAATTTTTTGCAAAAGAAAAATGATTCTTTTTCTTGTACTTATTCAAACATGAAGGTGATCCATCCTAATTTGTTACACATCACATTTAGATTAAATAAGGATATCAACCCATTCAACGGCCTCAACACAGGATGAACCCCACACTTACAAAAATAGTAAAAGAGGAACTACAAAATTTGTTCATAGCTAGATTTATCTACCTAATTTATAACAACCAATGGGTATACACTCTTGTCATAGTCCTGAAAATAATGGTAAGTGAAGGATAGGTGTGGACTATAGATAACTCAATAAAGCAACACATTAAGGTCATTTCCCTCTCCAATTCATCAACCAAGTCCTAGATACACTCACAAGGAAGAACTTTTCTTTCCTTGATGGATTTAGCAGTTACAATAAAATCCAAGTCACTCCTAAGGTCTAGACAAAAAAACATTCACCTATCCATATGGGACATTTTTCTATCACATCCTTCCATTTGGATTATACAATGCTCTAGCCACTTTTTAGAGAGAAGTAATAGGTATATTTTCTAACATTTTCCATGATTGTGTGGATATAGACATGGATTATTTTACCACTTATGATAATGAGTTTGGTGTAGAGCCTCTAACTTACACCTCACCATCCACTATTACCTACTGTTTTTCATCACTTACCTCTCTCTTTTGCCTCATTTTCAATGTAAAACCACCCAGCTCATTACATTGGATGTCATTAAGCATGATCAAGTGAGCTTTGCTAATGTGTGACTGTTTTGTTTAGATTTTGACATATTTACAGGCATTCCGCAG
>APFE030433795.1:69363-82487 GCA_000404065.3 Pinus taeda | reverse complement strand
GAAAGATCTTGGTGCTACAAACTATATTTTGGGCATGGAAATTAAAAGAGATCGGGCAAAGAGGAAGCTCTGGTTAAACTAGAGGAAGTATGTTGAGACAATATTGTAGAGGTTTAATATGCAGGATGGTAAACCGATGAAGGTTCCTATTCCTGTAGGTGTAAATTTATCTGCCAAACAATGTCCCAAGACACAAGAAGAGGAAGAGGACATGTCCCATGTTCCATATGCAAGTGCAGTCGGTAGCCTGATGTATGCAATGGTATATACTAGACTGACATTTCACATGCAATGGGAGTATTGAGCAAGTTTATGTCAAAACCAGGGAAGGAGCACTGGACAGCAGTGAAGTAGATTTTCAGGTATTTGCATGGCACTAGTGATTATTGATTGTGCTACCAAGGAAGATCAGGATTGGACGAAGTGTTGGATATTCGTGGCTTTGTTGATGCAGATTGGGTTGGAGATCTGGATCAGAGAAGATCTACAAGTGGGTATGTGTTTAGCCTATTTGGAGGTGAAGTCAGTTGGATGAGTAAGATACAATATGTAGTGGCACTATCAACTACAGAGGTAGAATACATGGTAGCCAATCATGCAAGCAAGGAAGCAGTTTGGTTGCAGAGATTGTGTTCAAGTATGGGGTTAGTACAAGGAGCTATAAGGATAGACTGTGACATCCAACGTGCAATTTTCTTGGCAAAGAACCATACTTACCATTCAAAGACAAAGCACATTGATGTTCAGTATCACTTTGTGAAGGATATGATGGAAGACAAAAAGGTGTTGTTGGTAAAGGTGGACACTTTGAAGAATACTGCAGATGCTTTGAAAAAATTTATGAGCTCTAAGAAGTTCTCTTAGTGTAGAGAAACAATGGGTGTTTCAGGGCTAGATAAATGACTAAGCTCTCATGTGGTCCCCTGTGGAAAGAAAACAACAAGTGGGAGAATGTTGGGTTGTGTTATATTCTTTCCACGACTAGCCCACCTAGTTAATAGGGGGTTAGAGGGGGGGCAGAGCTCCCCCTTTGTTGCGTCAATTGCACAGTGGAGGGGCTACAACCCCCATTGTACGGGGGATTTGAGGGGGGCGGTTAGCCCCCCTCTACAAGGTCTCGTGTAGCGCCTCGGGGAAATTTTTTTTGGACCTTATATTAGGTTGGGTGGACCTATCTATTGTTTTGTGCATGGTTTTCGGTCCATGGTTTTGGACGCGATGGTTTTCGGTCCATGGTTTTGGACACGATGGTTTTCGATCCATGGTATTGGATGCTTTGGCATGTATAAATATGTATTGTAACATTGAAAGGAATATAATGAAATATCACGCTGGTAGTCCTGGTTTTGGGATCTAGGGGAAAATCTTTGTGTATATGTGTTTTATGTGTTATGCTCTCGCATTGTTTATTTTATGTTCTTAGAATTCGTATGCAGGTAATTTATGTATGGGGTTAAAACCTACAAGCCTTACCCAAACTGGAGCCATGGAGATTGATGTTGTAACCAGATCAAATGTGGGAGACCAAGGTTGTATGAAGAGGCGAACTCTACCTTAGAACCATGGCCCAGATTCAAAAATAACCTTCTTATCCTCAATATTGTCAAAAACAACAACAAAAAAAACCTCAAGCCATAGGATAAATATTCAAATCATCCTTAAGAGAGGTTTCCATGACTCAAAGATCCATTTGAGAATTTCGGTCAACCATGGCCAAAACCCATTAAATATGTAGACCAAACCTTAAAGACTTCCTCCTCCAAAGGAACATTTAAGGAAGGAGCTTCTTGAACTACCAAAAGAACAAATCTGGATTTCAGCATGGTAATATATGATACCAAAGAAGAGCTTGCTGGACTGGCAGTCATTCCTACAAAATATACTGACTTCTTCTTTGGATTACTAAGATTTGCCATTGTTCAAGATGAAACAAAGAACATGGGGTAATGATCTTTTTAATAGGAATGCTTTAAAGTCAATATTTTGAATATTAAATTGAATGTATAATGATTTGACTTTTAATCAATAGCAAAAAACATATTAAAATTGAGTCAATGTTACAAAATTTGTTGCATATCAACCCTAAAGAATGGAAAGTAGAGTACTTGTATTCTAACTAATATAAATATAAATATATATATATATATATATATATATATATATATATATATATATAGAGAGAGAGAGAGAGAGAGAGAGAGAGAGGAGAGAGAGAGAGAGAGAGAGATTTACATGAACAAATATAAAACTAGGAAGGAATTAATACTCTTGGGAATTTTGGAGATCCAATAGTGTGGAATTAGGAAGCTATTGAAAGATCAAAAACCCTAAACAATAAATGGACTCAAGCAATTGACTTCTAGCTTACTACAATCAATGGAGGATACATTGTGGAGTTTTCCATAGAATATAATACATCTTTTAGCACTACGGAACATGAACTTGAGATTGGGGTGAGAGGTAGTCTATCAAAAGAAATACCGTTGTGGATAGAAATTATGTTTGTGGAGAAAGGGTTGATGTAAATGAAAACCAATAATATGGCAACACGGGTCCCTTACAATAGGGGCAATGAGTAAGAAGGATATAAGGTGAGAAGATAAGAAAACAAAAATGGATATAGAGACCCAATGGAAAGCCAGAGCAAACATAAATGAAGAGAGACATGTATTATGTGAACTAGTTTGGAAAGTCTATTTTGATAAAACTAAGAAAAGGGGAGAAAACATGGGAGAAATTAGGAGTCGAGTAAGTAAGAAAGCAATGGGAGAGACACATGAAGAAGGTTTTTTGTATAAATTATAGAAGAGGTGTGCATGGAAGAAAGGGAAACCACACAAGGCTTGTGCATAAAGGAAAGAGAGGCACTGCATAATGATAGTATATTGGAGGTCGAGTCTTAGACCCATGTTGAAGGAGGTGATAGTAGATGAGATACAAAGAATGTTGGATCTAACTTGATGATAAAAAATGATAAAATTTAAATTAGTAGATATATTCAAAGAAATGTTGAAGATTATTACGATGAGAATGAATACGCTTAAATAGTAGTATGCATGTTGTAGCAACAAAGTCTAGAGGAGTCTTCTAGATCCAAAGAAGAAGTTGCAAAGGTAAGTTGGTATGACCCCCTCTTTCAACTACACCTTACACATGGTCTATTAATAGAAGGAGAGAGTTCAGTTTAGTCAAAATTGAGAGTTATAGTTCAACAAAGAATGGAAGGACCAATACCAACAGGAGGAAACATAGTAGCAATAAGTTTGAATTTCTCAAGGTCAATAATTACAAGTAACCATGTGCCTAGGTTTCTCATGTTCCATGAGACTAGAAAGGATTATGAAGAATATTGTGTAGTTGGAGACCATAAAACACGAGCATAGAAGATTTTACAGTTGGATACCATATTTAGAGACCATGCACTTCAATGGCACATGATGTATAAAGCCACCACCCCTCAAAACCTAGCAATGACCTGTGATGAGATAAGGAGGAATTTAATTAAATAATTCTAAAAACACATCTTAAAATATGAATGCATAACATAACTCAAAGAAATCAAGAAAAAAGAGGGAGAAAGTGTTTTGGACATTGACTAGAAGTTTAAAGATCTATTGGCCAAGCTAAGATTTAGGATATAAGAAGTCCAACATAGGAAATGGCTTATTGTAAAACTATTTCCCCACATTTACATTCCTCTCACATAGTATAAAATAAACACCCAACAAAAGGCATTGGAAAGTTCGATATGGTTGGAAGCTACACCTAGGGGTGGCGAGACATCACTAAGAATAGTGAAAGTATAGTGAGCTCTCAAATAAATAAAGGAACACCACAAAACAAATTCCTGTTTATAAGAAACTAGACTAGCATGAGTGCACCAAACACATTTCCCATGGGAATGACAAACCTATCCCCCACAAGGTCCAAGCTAAATTGGTGTGAAATCTAGACACATATAAGGGGACAAAAGGAACCTCATTATTCAATGTTATAGAAGTATCAAATTCCTATGAACACATCATAATGCGACTTTTGTAAATATGCAAGAAATGACATGGATATTTATAGATCATTCAAGTTAATGACGGATAACATAATACACTTACTAAGAATAGGGATTGGAGGAAAATATGAGGTCTTAGAAGATCAAACTATTTTAATTATGCATAGATTAATATCCAATGGAATTGTATAAAACCTTGGGAAATATGTGCCTTACATCACAATATAGACCATCAAACAAAATATTATTGAACCTACTAAAGGAATTGAAGGAAGAGAGTGTGAGTAGTGACAACATAACTACATAAGGAGAAAGAACACACTATGAAGTTACATGTGGTGACTTGAGGAGACACAAAGATTGGGCTAGATGCAAAAGTGATATTGACAAGGAAATCAAGAAAAAAAATTATCCCCACCAAAGTTTGATATTTGTAGGCAGAGGAAATTCCTACATGACACAACATAGACCCTTAGAAGGTACTTGAGCACATGAAGGAAGTGCACACTAGCAAAAGTTGGGAGGAGTCTTCCACTCAAGTGAGTGAAGTTTAAAATAGTTGTATTAAAATGTTAAGTACTCAACAATTGTTTGATAAGTTTCTAGACATTTTAGCTAAGTTGATTGTGATGATAGAAGATGACAAGTTTATCTCAGCTTCCTTAACTCATAAGAATATAAGAGAAAATAGGTAAAAAGGAAAATTGGAAGGGAGTTCAAAATGAAAATGAATTAGGCGGATATGAATGTAACCACCCCCTCTCACATTTAGCCAATTTCACCGGTCTGTCAAGGTTAACATGAGACAAAGACTTACTATGAGATGACCTGACCTCCAAGCTTTAGTTATGGAAGTGGGGGTGACAACTCGAACTTACTGACCGCACACTAATATCCTACAGGGCTTACAAGACACTCAAGGGACAAAGAACCACACCAAGTGACCAAACCCTAAGCTAAATTGTTTTTTTAGTGACCTAACACCCCAACCGCATGCATAATCTTGCATGATTGTGGTTGTGACCCTCCAACCACATAACATTGCCTAAGTGTGGTTGTGACCCAAAATGCTCAACTCAGTGATTGCCGCCTTGAGATCCAAGCCAAAATTCTAGGCCATCATCTAGACCACTACCAAAAACTTCCTGAAACTTTCCAAAATGATAAAAGACTTGAAGATAATTCTAAACATAGAAAACTTGACCAAGGAATTGTCCTAACTAGGCCTAACCATGATAGTCATTTCGTCAAACATATGGTGAACATGTAATCTATAGGTCATGAATGCATATCTGAACATAGGAGTCAAAAACTTATCTGAGAATCACCAAGAAGGTTTAATGCCCTCTCACAATAGTTTCAATAACACTTGTTAGCCCATGCATTCATTAACCATCAAGTACTTATCAAATCTTAAACAATACACAACTAGAGTACATTGCAAATCCATGCTTATAACCAACCCATAACCAAATTTCTAACCATGGCATAACAACCATCAAATCACCATAATAACATGTACAAATGCACATAGAACACAATAGGAAAATAACTCTTATTAATTTATGCAAAATCCAACCAATTCAGGGACTTCCACATTACCACCCAACCATAGATTGAGCTAAACCAAATACTGCTTTCAGCCAATCATCCCCGTGCCATATTCCAAGAATGAATGTGGGAACTCAAGACATAAACAACTAGGGATTCCAGGAGATTAAACCACCTCCACCCTCATGCTCCCGCGATCTCACCAAAACCAATAAGGAGATAACATAAGAAAACCAAGACATAAACAGTAAGGGCTTCCCAAAGATTAAACCACCTCCATCCTCAGGCTACCGTGATCCGGCCAAAACCAGTCAAGAGATCAAAATGCCCAAAACAAGCTTAGATGCCTCAAAGTTTCTTCACCAATACCTTGAGGAATTTTCCTGTCTCCACCCACCTGTTGAGGGCTTCCCAGTGATTAAACCACCTCCACCTCCAACCCTTGGGAATTTTACTAAGACAACCTCACTCGGTTCCAAAACATTCTGACAACCCAAAGCTCAACCAAACAAAAGAATCCTATCACACTATGGCTATCCAGAAATGGAAAGGCAAGGTTGAAACCACTGTCACACATGGCAATACCTATGCCAATGCCAAAAAAATAACTAAATACACAAATACATGTATCATGCATTCACAAACCATCTAGGAAATCACACATGCAACTTGTTACCTACAATTCTTCTTGTTGAAGCTACTTGATCCAAACTTCCTTGCTTGTCCTTTGCGCTCCTTTTGTTTCCCTTGTCTTTCATTGTCTTCCTTTCTCCAATGTTAGAATTCTCCAAGAATGCTCTAAGTGTGAAATAGTATGAGACAATAGAGAGAGCTCTCAAATTGAACTAACAAAAGGTTGTGAACGGATGATTTAGAAGAATTTTTATTATTGAGGCCTCTATTTTCTTCAATTTCCTCTATTTTTCCCTCGATTTTCCTCTCATGCAAACTTGCGATCTTTCATCTCCATTTTTTGTTATTTTCCTTTATTTTCATAAATAATTTCCAATTAATGTCTCTTTACCTTTGCAAATTTCCTTATCCATAATAAACCAAAAATGACACCCACTAGGATGTTTCATCCAACATTCAACATGGAATACATGTCCCATGATCTTGGTCTTATTTTACCTTTATTAACTTTATTACATGAACTTTTAAACCAGGATTGTTACAAACCCCTCCCCCTTGGGGGAACACCTTCCTTGGTGTTCTATGACACCTATGACCAATAAGACCGCTGAAAACAAAAGATATTGCCTATGGAGCTTTATGACTTAAGTCAATGTAGTATTTACAATGAACAACCTGCTAAAAATCAAAACCAACATGACAATCATACCGTTTATTGGAGCTTTATAACACAACTCATTGTGGTAGTTACAATAACAACCATATATACATATATACATATACTAAAACTCCCTTGTCTCAACTAACAAACAATGAAGGATACATATATTGCATCTGATCAACCATCTCCCATTTAGCTTCATCAGCCCCAAAGTGCTCCCATAACACTTTAACTTGCTCAATTGATGGATCCAAAATCATGATTTGTTTCCGCTGCAATATGCACTGAGGTTCCAACTGGTATTATCCTTTTGGTTCCACCTGCGAGATAGACTAGTCAATCACATGATCAACATCCTTCACATATCTTTTACGCAACGAAACAAGGAAAAAATCATGGAATTTCATTGTTGGTGGCAGTCCAAGTCTACAAGCCACTAGTCCAATCCTCTTAATGATCTCAAAAGGACTGCAATACCAAGGTGAAAACTTGGCACATGATCTAATCCTTAAGGAGCTCCTCTTGGGCTTGATGCACAAGTACACATGCTCCCTAACATGAAACTACTTAAACACCCTATGTGGATCTACATAACTCTTATGCATGTCTTGTGATGCCTTTAGATTCTTCTTGTTAACCTACATTTCTTGTTCCATCTCTACCAACATGTCTGGTCCTTTCAGTACCCTGTTCACTAGATCACTCGAGCTAATGGCAGTATTACAACTCCACCCATAAGGTGATTCAAACATACTCATCCTTAATGACTCTCGATACCCATTGTTGTAAGAAAACTCCACCAGTGGAAGATACTCCTCCCACCTCCTCTACTAGTGCACAACATACATGCTCAACATGTCCTCCAGAATCCTATTGACTCTCTCTATCTCTCCAGTTGTTTGTGGATGATAAGTTGTACTAAAATCTAACTCTATCCCCAAACCTGTAAACAAATCGTTCCAAAACCTTGAAGTAAACTTGGCCTCTTTGTCTGATACTATCTTCTTAGGAATACCATGCAATCTCATTATCTCCCTTATTAAGACCTAAGCTACCTCACTAGTTGAATTAGTAGATTTCATTGGAATCAAGTGAGCTACCTTACTCAAACTTGTTAACCACAACCATGATGGAATCATGCTATCTAGATTTCTTCGGTAAACTTGTAATGAAGTTGTAACACCCTCCTCCCACATCCACCCAAGTAACCATGCCAACATGGTAAACATGAGACGAGAGGCTTCTATGATCATATTAGACCTCCTATGTGACCTTAAGGAAGTGGAATCGACTGAAAATCACACACAGCCATCCAACATCATCAAGATAACCCTTAGGAGACAAGTCAACTACTCAAATAGCCTGTCCCTGAGTCCCACTATTGTTCTGGGTCTTGTAGGCCATAGTCCCTCTCATGCTATGGAAAGTGAGCGACCAACAACCCAAAGTCGCTCTCACAGGCTTGCCTGCCAGTGACCAAGGACCAAAATTTCCAGTTTCGTGCCAATGACCTTGGGATTTAAGCCACCTTTTTAGGCCCAAATCCCAGGCCACTACCCAGAATGGAGTGATAGCTTAAAATAAGTAAAAATATAGGGAAACGGTGATGCAAAAGCAATAAACTAAACAAGACCATAACTAGACCCCTATTAGATATGTAATACATTTCGTCAAACACATCATCAACATGTAGCCTATAAGCGTAAACAACATAATTAAGTGTATGGATCTCATACTTATCTGAGAATCGCTATGAACCATTGTTCCCTCATGTCAATTGCTACATTATCCTCTATTAGGTCATAGACACATTATCCATTCATATACAAGTAAAAATATGCTGATAGAGATACATATATGCTATCATAAAATATACATAAAACCAACATAATAGGAATAGAAATACCATAAACATATCAACAATCAAAATCCACTTATACATCAATACATTTACACATGAAAATAAAGGGAATGGATTTCTCATTAATGAATGCAATGAACCAACTGAAGATGCGACTACCACATTTCACCCAACCATAGATTGGTTGATCCAAGTCTCTCTTCAACCAATCACCCTCGTGCCATATTCCAAGCATGAATGTGGGACTCATAGAACACACCAAAAACACCAATCAACATGGATGCCATCGGAGTTCTCTGCCTACACCATGAGGAATTTGAGTGCCTCCTAGTCTCTCAGGCTTTACCGTGCATCCACAGTCTGATCCAGGGATCGCTAGGCCCTACACCGAGACATACTCTCCAAGATTTACTATGCATCCCCTCCCAGGATCACTAGGCCCAACAGAGAGAAAATCCACCTCTTAGCTTTATCGTATATCCCACCATTCACCGGGAAGGATCCATAGGCCCATTGAGGCACACAATTTAGATTTACTACAACCCACAGTTTGGTTCAGGGGTTACTAGGCCAATGGCTTCTTGATCCTCATTCTAGTTCAAGGACCACTCAGATCATGTGTTTGTCAATCCAGAGATCCACCCCACTCAACTTCGAATCCAATCTGACCATCCCACATAAACCAAATGAGAGAACCCATCTCATCAAAGCTATCAAGAAATGGCAAGGCTAGGCTGAAAATATTGTCACACCTGGCAAAACCCATGCCATGGTAGAAAAGTAACACACGCAATCCCATGCATGCCAAGTCTAGCAAGGAAAATATAGATGCAAGCTGATACTTGAAAGAAGCCCACTATAGCTGCTTGATCCTGCCTTTCCCTGCTTGAGTTTTACTTCCCCTTGCCTTCTTTTTCTTTCTTGCTCCAATGCCAAAGTGCTCCAAGAAACTCTAAGTGTTCAAGAGTAAGAGAAAGAGAGAGAAGAATGAGAGATCTCCAAATCTAATCCTTACCAACTGATCCTCATAACCCTTTTTATGAATGAGGCCTCTATTTTCTTCATTTTCCATTATTTTCCTTCAATTTCCTCCTCACATGCAACCTGTGACCTTTCACCTTCCTTTTCTCCTAATTTCCATTATTTTCATAAATAAAATGCCAATAAATGCCTCATGCCTTTCCAAAGCCTTTTCAATTGCCTTTTCCAATTTCCTTAGCCATAAACAACCAAGTGAACACCCCCTAGGATGTCTTACCCAACATTAAGCTTGGAATAAGTGTCCCATCAACCGTGGTTATTGTTTTTCAACTTTTATTACATGGAATTTTTTACCAGGGTTGTTACAAAACCCTCCCCCTTGGGGGACAACATCCTTGGTGTTCAATTACACATATACCTCAGCAACCTACTGAAAGAAGACATACTACTCATGGAGCTTTATAACATAACTCGATGCAATATTTACAATGAAAGATCTGCTTAAAACAAAACATCATGATAGCATACTGCATAGTGGATCTTTATAACACAACTCATTACAATATTTACAATGATCATCCTATTGAGTGCCAACCCACATGACATCATAACATCATGATAACATAATCACATGATAGCATAGTAACATGACAACATAATCATAATGAGATAACATCGATACCATATAGTGGAGCTTTATAACATATCTCATGGCAGTATTTACATCCATATACATGTGTACAGATAGCAACATTACCAAAATATATATATGAAAAAACATATACCAAATCATATATCAAAATGTATACTAAACACCATATCTAAGCATATTTCAAAACATCATATAACATATACCAAAACATCATAAAGCATATATCAACCACCATAAAGCATATACCAAACCACCATAAAGAACATATCAAACCACCATAAAGCATATACCGACCACCATAAAGCATATACAAAACCACCATAAAGCATACACCAAAGCACAATATAAAATTTGCTTTGCCTCAACCAACAAACAAGGAAGGATACATAGCCTGCATCTAATCCACCATCTCCCATGTAGCTTCATCGTGTCCAAAGTGCTTCCACTATACTTTAACTTGCTCGATTGCTCGATTCCGGAGCATCAACACATTTTTCTGCAAAATACACTAAGGCTCTGGTTTGAGTTATCCATCTAGTTCCACCTGCAATACAGACCAGTCAATCACATGATCAACATCCTTAACATACTTCTTCAGCAAAGATACATGGAAAACATCATGGACTTTCATTGTCAGAGGCAGTGCAAGTTGATAGGCTACTAGCCCAATCCTCTCAATAATACTGATGGGTCCACAAAACTGTGGTGCCAGCTTAGCACATGATCCAATCCGTAAGGAGATCTTCTTTGGTTTGATGCGCAAGTACACATGTTCCCTAACCTAGAACTCCTTGAACAACCTGTTCCTATCTGCAATACTCTTATGCCTATCATGTGTTGCCTTTAGATTCTTCTTGATCACTTGCATTTCCTATTCCATGTCTGCCAACATCTCTGGTCCAATCAACACCCTAGTAAACGGATCACTCCAACTAATAGAAGTGTTACAACTCCTCCCATACAATGCCTCAAAAGGACTCATCCTCCATGAATCATGATAACAATTGTTGTATGTGAACTCTACCAAAGGGAGATACTCTTCCCACTTACACTGCTGATGCATCACATACATCCTCAACATGTCTTCCAATATTATGTTGACCCTCTCTGTTTGTCCATCTATTTGCGAGTGATAATTTGTGCTGAAGGTCTACTTTATGCCCAGAATTGCAAATAACTCCTTCCAGAACTTGGAAGTGAACTTCGCATCCTTGTATGACACAATATTCTTTGGAACACCATGTAGTCTAACCACATCTCTGATGAATACCTATGCTACATCGCTAGCTGAGAATGTAGACTTCACCGAAATGAAGTGTGCAACCTTTATTAATCTATCCACAATTACCATAATGGAATCATGTTGTTTTATTGTCTTTAGTAACCCACTGATGAAATCCATGGAAATAACCTCCCATTTCCATTCTGGAATCTCGATCAATGATAACAATCCACCTGGATGTTTACACTCTTCTTTCACTGGCTGATAGTTGAAACACCTTGCCACAAAGTCTGCTACATCGCTCTCCAAATTCAACCAATAGTAGAATTTCTTCACTGCTGTCAGTGTCTTCTGATAAATTGGGTGACCTGAATAAGGTTTCACGTGAAACTCCCTCAAGATCACCTTCTTGAGATCACTATTATCTATGCATATATCCTATCTCGGAACATGACCAATCCATTTGCTGTAAGACATTAGTCCATCACCTGTCCACCTACGCCTGTACCTGTGCCTTCACCTGTACTGCCACCTGTACCTATACCCTACTACAACCTGTGCATAATCTCCATATACCTAACATCCTGCTGACCTACCTACAGGATCCTATCCTGTAAGTCTGTCCCATAGGAGCTAATAGATGCCAGGTGATGTACATGTACCTATCTACTGAGAGCATCTGCCACCCTATTCTCTTTACCTTTGATGTACCTAATCTCGAAATCAAACTTGCTGATCGTGGCCAACCATGTAGCCTACCTGGTGTTCATATTCGACTGGTCAAACAAATACCTCAACCTAAATTGATCACTCATAAGTATAAACCTCCTGCCAAGAAGATAGTGTCTTCACATCTTCAATGCATGTATGATCACTACTAAATCAAGGTCATGTGTCAGGTATTTCTGCTCGTGCAAGTTTATTTTCTAGGATTCATAACATACCACCTGTCCATCCTGCATAAGGACTCCACCAAGTCCTCTCTTGCAAGCATTTGTGCATACCACAAACTCTTTGTCCAGATCTGCAATCTGTAGCATTGGTGCATGTGTCAACAACTTCTTAAGATGCTCAAAGCTAGCCTCACACTCCTCTATCCATTCAAACTTATTACCTTTCCTTTGCAATGATGTAATGGGATAAGTAATCTACAAGAAGTTCCTGATGAACCTCTTGTAATATCCTTCTAGACCCATGAAAGATCTTACCTCATCCATACTCTTAGGAGCTACCCACTCTGTTAGTGTCGGTCTTGAATGCCCTCCATCAGTGATCAAAGATGCTCTTAGAAAGTGATTTTGAAGTGTCAAGGTCAAATTTTGTCATTTCAAAGAGTTTTCAAGCAAAATTTGGTCACTAGGCATTAGGTCTAGGGTTTGCTTTCACTCCTTCTAAAGTTCTCCAAATGGCGGTCTATGTCATCATTCAGCTGGGCCTATCATCATTCAAAGGGTTTTCATCATCATGTCAAGTTCCATAGGGTCATTTTACAGCTTGTTCATGCTTCAGTTGTGCCTTGGCAAGTTCATTTCCCTCTCCTAGGGTTTTGAAGCCAAT
>APFE030433795.1:36788-63974 GCA_000404065.3 Pinus taeda | reverse complement strand
AATTACCAGTACTCAGGAGAAGCTTAGTTTTGAGATTTGAGCCTCCAAAAGCTCAAATACATCAAAAAAATGACTTTCTGCCCACTTTTTGAGTTGCAGAAAGTGACCTTGGGAGAAATGGTTTTTGAGGGGGCAAAACAACTCCAAATTCCGAAATTCCACTTGGGATGGAAAGTAGACAGACCAAGCTTTCCAATGAGCCATCTCGCACCTGATTTGGACCAGTGGAACCCACTCAAAAGTTGCTGCAAAGGTGCGCGGACACGAGAGACAGGGGGCGCAGACATGAGAGCAAACTTTGCCAGAATTGACTTTTTTTGGTCAAAAAACACTGTTTTGACTATGGTTGATTATTTTTACTTGTAGATGATGGATAAATGTAATATTTTCATGGCACTTTGATAGATTTTACCTCTCTTTACCCTTCTAGAAGCTTCCTTGATGTAAAAAGTGAAAAATTAATGCATGAATCAGTTAGCTAAGTAATAGAGGCAAGTTGTTGAGATGCCTATTATCTAGTGCTTAGTTTGGAATTAGTTCAAACTGCTCCTAGAAGGATGAGCTCGACCTCTAGAGGCAAGGGAAGAGGTTAGCTTGCCTATATTATGTGGTCTCTTAGTCATTTTGAGAGGTTGGAAGGTTGGACTCTTGTGGGAGAAAGTTTTCATTGTATATTGTACATCTATCTTTGCAATTTCAAGAGGAAGAAGGCCAGGGTTTTGCAGACATCCTTGTGGATTCTTGTGGATTGTAGTGTTGATGGTGTGTTCTCTACATGTTCTTGTAAGTTTGTTTATGTATTCTACATCTCTCTTTTGCTTCTATTTGGACAGATGAAGTGGTAAAGTTTGAATACATGCTTTGACATGCTCAGTTTTTTAGTTTGTTCAAAATTTATGTTTTCTGCTATCTAGAGAGGATTCAAATGGTTGTTTGCCCTCTTTAGCTCTTTCTCTATCATCCCTGATCATCCATCTCAGATTAAGGCATCAGCGCTCACTCCTACCTTGCCCCAAAGATCCCCCTGCAAAAACTGTGCTCAATCCCCGCACCCTGAATTGCACTCCTCCAATTGCCACAAAAAAACCAAAAATCTTTAAATCAACCCCCCTTATCAATTTACTAGCCTAAAATCTTTAATCCTAATTGGTCAGCTTATCATATTGAAAGATCTACCGAATCTGACCCGAGAGAGCCTTCTCATACCTCGTAGGGCTAGCTACGAGGTGAAATGGTTTGATGTAGCCTTGAGAGTTTGTCTATCTCAGCCTAGGTGAATTCCAAGCGCTAACACACTCCATGATGGCCCTTATCTTCTTTGGATCTACTGCAATGCATTCCTTGGAGATGCCATGTCCCAAGTAGTGTACCTCAGTCTAAAATAAACTACACTTGTTGATCTTAGGATACAACAGATACTCCCTCAACAATCTCAATACTGCTACGAAGTGCTTGACATGCTCTTCCTCATTTTTAGAATATACCAGTATATCATCGATGAACACAATAAAAAAATTATCCAAAAATGGATGAAACACATTATTCATCAAACACATGAATGTAGCTAGAGCATTAGTTAAGCCAAATGGAACAACAACAAACTCATAGTGCACATACCTTGTCTTGAACACAGTCTTGTAAATGTCCTCCTCTTTGATGCGTGCCTGATGGTATCTAGATCTCAAGTCAATCTTTGAGAACATTATTGTTCCCTTCAGCTGATCTAACAAGTCATCAATCCTCGAAAAAGGGTACATGTTCTTGATGGTCACTTTGTTTAACTGTAGCCAATGCATAATCTAAGAGTACCATCTTTATTTCTCACAAATAATATCAGTGCACCCCAAGGTGATACATTTTGCCTAATGTATCCCTTGTCCAACATTTCCTTCAACTGCAACTTTAACTCAACCAACTCAAGTGTGCTCATTCCATAAGGTGATTTTGATACTGGAGTCACCCCTAACACTAACTCAATAGAAAATTCTACCTCCCGGTGATATGGCAACTCTGTAATGTCTTCAGGAAATACATTTTGAAACTGTTGCAAAACTAGGTACCAGTTCAACACATCTGCATCCTCAGCCTCCTTACCCTTATCACTAGAAATTTGTATTGCAAATAGCATACACCCTTTCATGTGGTTACGCTTTGCTTGCATAGTTTTCACCATCCTAAGTGATGTGGCTTTCTTCTTACCCTACAAGACTCTTGGTTCCCCATTGTCATCGACACACTCAATAGATTTATCATAGAAGTCTACCTTGCTTCTATGAAGATACAACCAATCCATGCCAACAACATAACGTATGATCGCAATAGTAATACATTGAAATGTGTTTTTATAGGCATACCATTCAATTCAAATGTGCAAGCTCTTACCCAGTGGTGAACTCGCTTATTTGGATTTGTAGCCAACTGCACTAACCAAAACTCTGCATGAAATTCCTTACTCAAACCACACTTATCCACCAAGTCAGGACTAACATAGCTATAATTAGATTCAGGGTCAATCCAAATAGAAATAAATTGATCACAGAGATTACCGTCCATCTCAATGATAGATGTCTAGTGTTCTGCATGCTTTTTTTCCACTGCTGCATAGATACGTGGAATGCTTTGACCAACATCCCCAATAGTCTATGCCTCATGTGCACTGTATCTTAGGCCTTCCACCCTAATGTTGTGGACAATCTCTCCTAAGGTTCTCCTCGCCACATGTACAACACTCCAACCAACCAGTGCCCTCACCTCTATGTTGTTGTGGTTATGACTCATGTCCCTGTTTAGTTGCATTAAACTTCTTTTGCGATGCCATATTTTCTTTCCCATCTATATTTTGAGACCTTATCCTCTTAGGCTACCATTTACCTCTACATTTGTCTTTTCCCTTCCATCCATGCTTAGATCCATTCTTACACTTTGACTATTCATAGAAATGCTTCAATTTCACAATGACTTCCTCAAGTGACCAGGGCTCATCATACTCAACCCGATCTCTAAATGCTAATGGAAAACCAGTGACAAATCTATGAACTTTAGCCTTCTCATCAGTAAGATATGGTACATATCTCAATAGCTCCAGGAACTTGGTCGTGTACTCTTCATCTGTCATTGATCCCATCTTTAGCTCATAGAATTCTTTAGCCTTACTATCGTAGTATCTTTCTGACAGGTACTTCTTCCTTAAAATCCTCTTGAACTCCCACCAACTCAAGTCATCTGACCTAATATCTCTGACCTGCTTAACATCTTCCCACCAGATGTCTGCTTTACCTTTCAAGCTGAATATAGGTATTATGGCTTTCATGTTATCTGTGTATTCATGCAACTCAAAGAATTTGTTCATTCCAAGTATCCAAGCCTCTGCATCTTCTGTATTCTTCACATCTCCATCAAAAGTAGGTGGTTTTTCTTTCTTGAATTCATCCAACAAGTATCCCCTATCATTCCTATAAGGATCATAGCGATGACGATCATGATGTCTATCAGAACCAAAACTAGAATATTACCTTTACTCATCGCCCCTCCTATCTGGAGTGTCCAACAACCTGCCATCTCTCATTGTATCAGATCTATTTGACTTGTGCCTACCAGGAGACCTACTTCCATATGCCCCATTAGTTCCATCCTCATGTCCATGTATGATCCGAAATGGCCCTTGTCACTGCAATTCTAACAAACTCTGAAGAAGTATAACATTAACCTCTACTTGCTTCTCTTGTGCCTGTATGATCTGGTCATTATCTACCTTACAACTCCTTATCTCTTCCTTTAAGCTCCCCAGTTTAACTACCAAATCAGAAGGTTTTCCAACACCATAATGCTCTTCGGATTCATAGGGAGATTCCTTTTAGTCAACCATCTTGCTATCCATTTGATATTTCTTCCTGCATTGCATAATATGTTAGGTAAACCATATCACAATAAAGCAACGTAACTTAGTATAGCTTAGGGAGGATACCTTGTCTACAAGATCACCAAATCAACATGATACATGCATAACATAAACATAACAACATATATACATTTGCAAATAAATGTATCAACATATAAACATCACTCTAGTTTGGGTCCAATCATCAATGCAGGGTCATATCAACAATGCATGCTATGACCTCATGCATGACAAGAACCATTACTTCGTTGTACACATTGCCACATGCAACCATCAACATGCATAAGCAATGCCTAATCAACTACATATACGCATAAACACATGAAGTCGAACATAAGTGATCAATTCTTGTAATCAACCTATAAGACTGATACATGTAATCAACATATTCAGGAATGTAACCTAACATAAAAGGATGCAATTAGGTGACATAAAATCAACATATAAGCGATATATAATCCATATGCAACCATTCACATACTCATGACAAATACATTTCATGAAATCAATATAAAATTCTCCATAAAAACCATACTACAACCATAATCAATCATCAAGAAATTACAAGAAGCACATGAAATGCAAGTTTAAGAGACACACATGAAACTGACATGCATGCATGAAGAAAACACACCGCCCATCTAGTTTGAGGATTGAACCATGCTTTGATACCATTCTGTAACACGCTCCTCCCACATCCACCCAAGTAACCATGCCAGTCGTGGTAAACATGAGACGAGAGGCTACTATGATTAGATTTGACGAAACATCACACACATTCATCCAACATAATCAACAGAACCCTTAGGAGACAAGTCAGCCACTCGGAAAACCAGTCCCTAGGTCCCATTGTTGTTCTAGATCTCTTAG
Organism: Pinus taeda; assembly: GCA_000404065.3. Classification (NCBI taxonomy): domain Eukaryota; kingdom Viridiplantae; phylum Streptophyta; class Pinopsida; order Pinales; family Pinaceae; genus Pinus; species Pinus taeda. Next base: position 59,206 of record APFE030433795.1, on the reverse strand, counting down.
GCCATAGTCGCTCTCATTCTATGGGCAAGGGAGTGACCGGCAACCCAAATTCACTCTCACAAGCTTGCCTGCCAGCAACCAGGGACCAAAATTTATAGTTTTGTGCCAACAACCCAGGTATTTAAGCCACTTTTTTCAGGCTCAAAGCCCATTCCACTACCCAGAATGGAGTGATAGCTTAAAATTAGTAAAAATATAGGGAAACGATTATGCAAAAGCAATAAAATGAACAAGACCATAACCAAACCACTACTAGCCATGTCAAGTATTTTGTCAAACACATCATCAACATGTAACCTACATGTGTGAACAACAGAATTAAGTGTAGGGATCTCATGCTTATCTGAGAATCACTATGAACCATTGTTCCCTCATTTCAATTGTTGCATTATCCTCTATTAGGTCATAGACACATTATCCATTCATATACAAGTCAAAACATGCTAAGAGGTATACATAGTTGTTGTCATAAAATGTACATATAACCAACATAATAGGAACAATAATACCATAAACATATCAACCATAAAAATCCACATATACATCAATACATTTACACATGAAAATCACAAGAATGGATTTCTCATTAATGAATGAAATGAACCAACCGGAGATGGGACTACCACATTCCACCCGATAATATATTGGTTGAGCCAAGTCTCTCTTCACCCAATCACCCCCGTGCCATATTCCAAATATGAATTGTGGGACTCATAGAACACACCAAAAACACCAATCAACATGGATGCCACCGAAGTTCTCCACCTACACCGTGAGGAATTTGAGTGCCTCCTAGTCTCTCAAGCTTTACCGTGCATCCACAATCTGATCTAGGGATCACTAGGCCCTACACCGAGACATAGTCTCCAGGATTTATCGTGCATCGCATCCTAGGATCAACAGGCCCAACGGAGAGAAAATACACCTCTTGGCTTTACCATATATCCTACCATTCACTGGCAAGGATTCTAGGCCCACCGAGGCACACAATCTTGCTTTACCGCAACCCACAATCCAGTTCAGGGGTTACTAGGCCAGTGGCTTCGTGATCCTCATTATGGTTTAGGGACCACTCAGACCATGTGTTTTCCAATTCATAGATCCACCCCACTCAGCTTCGAATCCAATTCGGCCATCCCACATAAACCGAATGAGAGAACCCATCTCATCAAAGCTATCAGGAAATGGCAAGGCTAGGCTGAAAATACTGTCACACCTGGAAAAACCCATGCCATGGTATAAAATAAACACATGCAATCCCATGCATTCCAATTCTAGCAAGGAAAATACACATGCAAGTCGATACCTGTAATGAGACCTGTTGTAGCTTCTTGATCCTGCCTTTTCCTGCTTGATATTTGCTTCCTCTTTCCTTCTTTTCCTTTCTTTCTGCAATGGCAAAGTGCTCCAAGAAACTCTAAGTGTCCAAGAGTAAGAGAAAGAGAGAGAAGAATGAGAGAGCTCCAAAGCTAAACTGACAAAAGGTTACCAACTGATACTCATAAGCTTTTTTATGAATGAGGCCTCTATTTTCTTCATTTTCCAACATTTTCCTTCAATTTCCTCTTCACATGCAACCTATGACTTTCCACCTTCCTTTTCTCCTAATTCCTATTATTTTCATAAATAAAATTCCAATAAATGCCTCATGCCTTTCCAAATCCTTTGCCTTTTCCAATTTCCTGAGCCATAAACAACCAAGTGAACACCCCCTAGGATGTCTTGCCCAACATTTAGCTTGGAATAAGTGTCCCATCAACCGTGGTTGTTTTTTTTCTTACTATTATTATGGAATTTTTACGAGGGTTGTTATAAAATTCCATGGAAATGATCTCCCATTTCCACTCTGGAATCAGAATTGACTACAATAAACCACCTAGATGCTTTCACTTTTCTTTTACTTGTTGACAATTCAAACACCTTGCGATAAACTCAACTACCTCTTTCTTTAGATTCGTCCAATAGTAGAACTCATTCACAGTTGTTAAAGTCTTCTGATATCCTGGATGACTTGAATACAACTTGACATGAAATTCCCACAAGATAAGCTTCTTAATCTCATCGTTGTCCATCACATAGATCATGTCCCTAAATCCAACCAAACAATTTGTCGTGAGATGATAATCCACATCCTGATCACCTGTACCCTATTGTTGTTATATGTGCTTAAGTTGTTGGTACATGTCATCTTATGGTCCTCCCTATAAAACCTAATCTTGTAAATATGTCTCATTTGAAATCATAATCGCTATGTGATTTACTTGCACTCTTTTGCTAAGAACGTCTGCAACGTTGTTCTCTTTACCCTTAATGTACCTAATCTCTAAGACAAACTCACTAAGAGTAGCCAACCATCTAGGTTGTCTAGCATTCAAATTAGGTTGGTCAAACAAGTATCTCAACCCACTGTGATCACTCATCAACACAAACTTCCTGCCAAGAAGATAGTGCCTCCACATCTTTAATGCATGGATTATCCCTGCCAACTCAAGATCACACATCACATAATTATCGCTCATGCTCATTCAATTTCCTTGAGTCTTAGCATACCACTTGTACCTCTTACATCAAGACTCCACCAAGTCCTCTCTTACAAGCATCTGTACACACCACAAACCCTTTATCTGGATATGTAATCTTTAGAACTTTAGCATTTATAAGCAATGACTTCAACTGCTCAAAACTAGTTGCACATTCCTCTGTCCATTCAAATTTCTTTCCTTTCCTCTACAATGATGTAATAGGATAGGAAATCCATGATAAGTTCCTAATGAACCTCTTGTAAAAACCTTCTAACCTCGTGAATGTTTTGACCTCATCGACATTCCTAAGAGTTTCCCATTCCATGATAGCTCTGATCTTTTCCGAATCCACTACTATGCCTTCCTTGGAAACAAGATGTCCCAAGTAATGTACCTCTGACTGAAAAAATAAATAAAAATAAAAATAAAAATTGCACTTACTAAGCTTGGCATACAACTGATGTTATCTCAGCAGTATTAGCAAAGCTGCTAGGTGTTATGCATGTTTTTCCTCATTCTTAAAATATATCAATATATCATCAATGAATACTATCACAAACTTGTCCAGATAAGGATGCAACACATTATTCATCAAAAATATGAAAGTAGCAGGAGCATTAGTCAAACCAAAAGGAACCACAAAAAACTCATAATGCCAACACATGGTCCAGAAAGCAGTCTTGTAGATGTCCTCTTCTTTGATGCGTACCTGATGATATCCTGATCCCAAATCAATCTTCTAGAACACTGCTACTCCCTTCAAGTGATCAAATAAATCATCTATCCTCGACAAAAAATATATGTTCTTTATCGTCACCTTGTTCAACTACCTATAATCAATGCACAACCTAAGATTATCATCCTTCTTCTTCACAAACAACACGAGTGCACCCCAAGGTGATACACTTGGACTAATATATCCCTTGTCAAGCATTTCCTTCAATTGCAACTTCAATTCCACTAGCTCTGGAGTGCTAGTCCTTTAAGGTGCTTTTCACGCTAGTGTTGCTCATCGTACCAACTCAATAGAAAATTCCACTTCCCTATGAGGTGGTAACTCTAAGATCTTAGTTGGAAATACATCTTGAAACTACTGCAAAACCATATACCCCTTAAATATTTATGCATCCTCAACATCCTTACCTTTATCAATGGAAACACACACTACAAACAACACACACCCTTTCCTACAATTGTGCTTAGCCTACATAGTTGTAACCATTCTCACTAATGCAGGCTTCTTCCTACCCTGCAATATTCTCTTCTCTCCATCATCATCCAAGCACTCAATAGAATTCTCATAACAATCCACCTTACTCATGTAAAGGTAAAACAAATCCATACCTAGAAGCATATTGTATGATCCCAACAAGAGCACATTTAGATGAATTGATGTAGGAATACCATTCAAATCAAATGCACAAGTTCTTACCCAATGATGAACTCTTAACTTAGTACCTGTAGCCATTTTCACCAACCAAGACTCTACATGCACTTCTTTTCTCAAACCACACTTATCCACCAGCTCAGGGCTAACATAACTATAATTATATCCAAGTTGAATCAAAATAGAATCAACTTGTTCATTGATCTTACGTTCCATCTCAATAATATATGTTTGGTGATCCCCCTTCTTGTTATCAAATGTTCTATAGACCCGAGGAATGCTTTTCCCAACATCCCCAACATTGTACGCCTCTTGAGCATTGTAGATATGAGGTCTACCACCCTGATACAACAAACAATACTTATTGCGGTGATCCTTACCACATATCCAACACTGCAAAGGCCCACTACCTTTATTATGCTACTCTCCAAGCTAAAACCCACATCCCTTCTCAACTGCATTAGATTTCTTGCAAGGAGCAACATTTTCTTTCTCACTTGCATCTTGAGGTCTTCCCTGCTTCAGTGGCCACTTTCCTTTAGCCTTGTCATTCCCTTTCCAACCCTGCTTAGACTTGGTCTTATGCTTCGATTACTCATAACAGTGCTTCAACTTTCCAATAACTTCTTCCAATGAACGAGGCACATTGTACTCAATCCGATCCTTAAATCTTAATGGAAATCCACTGATAAATCACTGAAATTTTGTCTTCTCATCCTTAAGATACGACACATACCTTAACAAATCCATGAACTTAGTTGTGTACCCCTCATTTGTCATAGATGCCATATTCATCTCATAGAACTCCTTGGCCTTTTTGTCATAGTACCTCTCTGACTAGTATTTCTTCCTGAAGAGTCTCTTGAATTCATGCCAGCTCAATTCCTTTATCCTGATGTCTCTGAAACGCTTCACATCTTCCCACTAGATGTTTTCTTTCACTTTGAGACTAAATATAACTATCTTAGCCTCATTTTCTCTGTATACTCATGCAACTCAAAGAACTTTTCATTCCAAGCAACCATGCCTCTGCATCTTTCACTTCTTCAACTTTCTATCAAATGTAGGTGGCTTGGTTTTCTTGAACTCATCCGGTAAATATCCCTTCTGAATCCTCCTGTAAGGATGATAGTGATGATTACCATGATACTTGTTTGAACCAAAACTAGAGCAGAACCCATAACCATTGCCTCTCCTATCAGGTGTATCCAAGAAACTACCATCTATGACTGTGTCATCTCTATCCAACCTATGCCCACCATGATACCTACTACCATATGTCCCATTAGTAATGTCCTCCTATCCATAACTGGTATGTGGTCATCCCTATCTCTGCAAGTCTAATAAACTTTGAAGGATAACTGCATTGACCTCTGCTTATTTTTCCTATGCCCTGGAAATCCTTTCCTGTGACTAAATGATCCTATTATTATCTGCCTTGCAACTTCTGATATCTACATTTAAACTTCTTGAGGTGTTTGTTATGTTAGGAGAATACTCATCTCTGTACTAATCATATGATCTATAAGGAGAGTCTCATGAACTATAATCCACCATTTTTCTAGTCATCTGTGATCCTCTTCTTCTTGCAAACATACCATGTCAGATAAACCAAATATAGACATAATCACATATGTCAGTGAAGTTTAGGGGAGGCTATCTCATCTACAAAATCAATACATATTAACATGATACATGTATATATATAATGATATCAATATGTCGACATCATGCATGATAACACTAACTACATACAATGACCTCATGCATGAAAACCATAACCATGACAATGCATGCATAATGACATGCATCTAGCCCATCCAATCCAAGTATTTGAACCATGCTCTGATACAACCTTATAAGCACCTCCTCCCACATTTACCCAATTTCATCGGTCTACCAAGGTAAACATGAGACAAAGAGTTACTATGAAATGAACCAACCTCCAAGCTTCGATTATGAAAGTGGGCTTGACAACTGGAACTTACTAACGACAAACTGACATCCTAGAGGGCTTACAAAACATTCAAGGGCCAAATAATGACTCTACATAACCAAAACCTGAGCTAAACTCCCTTTTTAGTAACCTAACACCCCAATTGCATGCATAAGCATGCATGAGTGTGATTGTGATATTCCAACGGCATGCACAAGCTTACCTGAGTGTGGTTGTGACCTAAAATCTTTAGTTCAGTGCCTGTAGTCCTGAGATCTGAACCACAACTCCAGGCCAGCCTCTAGACCACTGCCCAAAACTTCCTAAAACTTTCCAGAATGATAAAATGCTTGAAGAGAATTCTAAACGTACAAAACTTGATCAAGGACTTGACCTAACTAGGCCTAACCATAATAGTAATTTCATCAAACATATGGTGAACATGTAATCTACAGGCCATGAATGCATATATGAACTTAGGAGTCTGAAACTTATTTGAGAATCAATAATAAGGTCTAATGTCCTCTCATAATGGCTGTGATAACACTTGTTATCCCATGCACTCATTAACCTTCAAGTACTTATCAAATCTTGAACAAGACATAGCTAGAGTACATTGCAAATCCAAGCTTATAACCAACACATAACTGGATTACTAACAATAACATAACAACCATCAAATCACCATAATAACATGTACAAATTCCCATATAACACAATAAGAAAATAACTCTTATTAATTGATGCAAAAGGCAACCAAGTCAAGGACTTCCATGTCCCGCCTGAGCATAGATTGAGCTAAACTAGAATTTTCTTTCAGCCGTTCACCCCAATGACATATTCCAAGCATGAATGTGGGAACTTAAGACATAAAAAACCAAATATTCCCGGATATTAAACCACCTCCACCCTAATGCTCTCACAATCTCACCAAAATTGGTTAAGAGATCACATAAGAAAACTAAGACATAAACAATCAAGGCTTCTCGGATATTAAACCACCTCCACCCTCAGGTTACCGCAATCCCACCAAAACTGGTCAAGAAATCACAATGCCCAAAACAAGCTTGGATGCCTCAAATTTTCTTCACCAATACCTTAAGGGATTTTCCTGTCTCCACCCATCTATTGAGGGATTCTCAGAGAATAAACCACCTTCACACCCAACCCTTGGAAATTTTCTTGAGACCATCTCACTCGGTTCCAAAACCTTCAAACAATCCAAATCTCAACCAAACAAAAGAATCCCATCACACTATGGATATCTAAAAATGGAAAGGTAAGGATGAAACTAGTCTCACACCTGCCAAGAACCATGCCAATGAAAGCAAAAGAACCAAATACACAAATGCATGTACCATGCATTCGCAAACCAGCTAGGAAATCACATACAACCTGTTATCTGCATGTCTTCCTGGTAAAGCTGCTTGATCCAACCTTCCTTATTTGTCCTTTGCTTTCCTTTTGCTTCCCTTATCTTTCCTTGCCTTCCTTTCTCCAATCTTAGAATGCTCCAAGAATGTTTTAAGTGTGCAATGATATGAGAGATTAGAGAGAGCTCCAAAATTGAATTGACAAAAGGTTGTGAACTGGTCATCAAAGGCCTTTTTATTATTGAGGCCTCTATTTTCTTCAATTTCCTCTATTTTTCCTTCAATTTTCCTCTCATGCAAACCTGTGACCTTTCATCTCCCTTTTCTCCTATTTTCCTTTATTTTCATAAATAAATTCCAATTAATGCATCTTTGCCTTTGCCAATTTTCTTAGCCATAATAAACTGAAAATGACACCCACTACGATGTTTTTCCCAAAATTCAACTTGGAATTCATGTCTCATGACCTTGGTCTTATTTTTCCTTTATTAAGTTTATTACATGAACTTTTAAGTCGGGACTGTTACAATGATATCGTTGAAGGATGTCATGTTGGACTTGGGATCTAATGAACATATTTTTAATGAAACAATTTTTGGGAGTTAATGGGGAAGCCAAAGTTAGTTTCATCATCCATCCAACACAAATTAGAAAACAACACAAAATTTTCCCAATTGGAAGATTTGAAGATGTAGAAGTAAACAAAGACGGGGTAAAATATATAGCTAACTTCAAAGTAATTAAAATCATGGAGAAGAAGGACCCTAGGCCTACATTATTAGGGATATATTGGGCATTTGAAACAATGTAATCTTGAACTTCAAGTATGGAAATATGTCATTCAAGCAAGGGGAACTTTGAGTAGTTGTTATCTTGTACCACACCGAAAGAGAAAGATACACAAAGCTAATGAATGATGATGTATGTATTATAATTTTGGAGAATAATTATAATATCCCCACATGCAAGAAATATTATATAGGCCTAATATATGATGGAGCATTGAGTTGGAGGAGTATTTTCACTATTTTTTGCATACATTATAGATTTAGAAGATTCCTTGGACAATTGGTGAAAAGGGGGTTATGATATTTCAAGTAGAATATGCAAATACATGCAAAAGCCGACACACTAGATAGGCACAAAATTATGCAATCCCCCAATATTCAATGGGGAAAAACCATTCATTACATTTATAACTTCAACAGAGGAATGGGTGCTAAATAAAAATAGGTTACAAGTAATGAATGTGGTTATAAAAGGAACCCCTATGCATTTGTGGGCTAAACATAGAGAAATTTAGAGAGTTGGGCATAAGTGGCAAACAATATGTTGTTAGGATTTCAACCATATTGGGGTGTGAAGTTAGTAAACAAGTATAAAGGAATAGAGGGGCCCAAAAAACATATCTAGTTTTCTTGAAGGAGGTTGTTTGAAAAGAATATTCTAGTAGAGGAGTGGGTACACAAGCTTATTCATACCCTTGATATTGCAACCAAAATTTGTTACATATAGGAAGAAACCAAAAGACATACCAAGGACCAGGAAAGTATGAAAAATCATGTTGTGCAACATCCATATTCACTTTAGATCAACTCACATTGTTCAAGATTATAAAGGAGATCAAGATGAAAAATATGCCCACATAAAACTAGGTAAGATGACATTCTACACATATCATAAAACAGGTTAGAGAGACTAAAGGAACCCATAAAATGTTGGAGGAGGATTGAGAAACATACAAGGAGGAATTAAGGAATGTATTGTTCAAAGAATAAATTGGAGAATTGGGAATTAAAGGAAAGTAATCTAAAGAGAATACTCCCTAGTACAGATAACACTTTGAAATAAAGCAATGGAACATCAAGAAAACGTTAGAACTAAATATAGTTATTATTAGAGACTACTTGGATCAATAGATTGTCTCCCATGTAGTTGACTTGATCAAGGAGTATGGAGTTTTGTTCCCAAAAATATTTGAGCAAATTAAAAGGATCACAAGGTCCCTAAGAAACATGAAGATTTAGCTAAAACTTGTCACTACATTGTCGAATTTGTTGCTAATTTGTTGTCATTCATGTAAAGTCTAGTCATTATTTTCAAGTGATGTCAAGTTTATGAGGAGCTTGTTAAGGTCTTCATGCATGATGCTTATGATGTTATTGATGTCTTGATTGTTCCTATTAACAATGTGTTGAATCTATGATGAGTTGGTTGATAGTTAGTTATCATTTTATCTCCAGGTAACTTGCTCAAATGCACATGAAAATTTCTTATTTGGATGGTCCTCTCAAATACCTTTCCATTAGTATGTGGCACTTATCCTAACACCTAAGGGAAGAGGAGCAATAAGGGTTTGAATCTTAGATAAGGTCTCAAAGGCTCATGGTTCCAACATGCCCCCTAACTAGATCAACACCAAACGATAACACAATGAACTCATATGCCATCAAGAGCAATGGAGCATAAAGGCACTAGTCATAGCACCAAGTCACCAAGGATATGGTGGAAAGCACCCAAGTGCTTATCGGACCACAAATGAGTGGTGGAGCTATAATGCATTGGTCACAATGCCCAATTACCAAGGAGATGGCAGCAAGCACCTAGACCCTAACTAGACTTATAGGATGTTACAAATGGTGAACATAAGAAATGAGTGACAAAAAGTGACCGACAAGGCTCCTAGTTATAAGGTGATTAAACTAAGCACCCAAGTGCTTATTGGATTGCCCAGTCCAAATGATGTGCACACAAAATAATAGGCAGTGAGTGGTAGGCGGAACAAGTGGCATCAAGGTGGAACCCAACATGACATGGAAAACACATGTGGAGCTAGTGGCAATGAAAAATTTATGATGTGGCGAGGTGATGACATGGAACCCTAAAGTGAGGACACATGGTAGGTATATTTGAACTTTTTGGGTGGCCAAGTGGCCCTTTTCTCATTGACATGTGGTAGTGATGGGGCATCACACATGGAAAAAAGTGATGTGGTTGTGACCTGGCAGGTGAGATGGCAGAGCCTCAAGATTCAGGCCAGGAAGCATTTTGTAAGCCTCCACAGTGTTCAACAAGTCGGCCAAGGATGTGAAGAGACAACTGGAGATTTGGTGACAGGAAAGTGGGCCCAATTACTCGATGAGATGCCAAGCCAATTACGACAATTCATATTCTAAATATACCTCACTGCAAGCCAAATAGTGACAAGACTCCCTATGAATTGTGGCATGGAAAACCAACCTCAATAAATTACTTAAATTTTTTTGCCATCAAGCGCTACAACAAGAATAATGATGACAATCTTGGTAATTTTGATGCAAGCATTGATGAAGGGATATTTTCAGGATACTCAACTAAGAGCAAAGGGTATAGATATAATAAACGAATATGGAAGATAGTTCACAACATCGATGTGAAGGAGGATGAGGAGTTGCCTCTCAAAAGCAAGAAACCAATAGTTATTAGGCCACCTAATTAGACCAATAGTGAATATGAAGCTGAGAAATTTGAAGAAATTAGAGAAGAGGAAGAAGAAGAGGCAAAGTATGCTCATCCAAAAACCCCCTCAAGGTATGTACAAAATCACCATCCTTCAAATCAGATTGTTGGTAATATGGAAGTAGGAATCCAAACTTGAAGAAGAGTAATGAATACCCTAGTCAAGCTCACATTTCTATGTTTCCCCTGATTGAGCCAAAAAAAAAATTCTCAGGCTAGCCACGATGAGCATTGGATTGAAGCTATAAATGAGGAATTATATCAAATTGAGAAAAAAAAGACTTGGGAAATAGTTTTAAGACCATTAAATAAAAATTTCATTGGAAAGAAATGGGTCTTTAGGAACAAATTAAATGAGGATGGACACGTTGTGAGAAATAAGGCTATGCTCAAGTTGAAGGAATATATTTTGAAGAGACTTTTTTCCTTGTAGCAAGATTAGAGGCAATAAGGATGTTTTTAACATTTGCGTTGGTATCACTCTGATATTTATTTTGAAGTTAAGGAAGAGAGGGCTCTCTCTTTATAATTTAACTTTGTTTTAGTCAAGATGATTTTATGCTAGTTATTGCTTGCACTTGGTTTTTGTTTTGAAATTGGGTGGTGGGATCACTTTACTTAGATGAACAGAGGTTTGCTTCTACCATTGGGTTATGGAGTCAAATGTCATACAAACAAGACTGAATTCAATTCTAAAAACAGTGTCTACAAGGCAAGATAGATGAGTTACTGCAGATCTCAAAGGCTAAATGGTGAAATGGTTTCAAATCAGATCTAGGGAGCAATTAAAGGTTCCCTATGCCGGACTCTGGAAGGAATGAAAGAAGTCAACCGGGATGGGAGAGCAATTAAGGGTTCTAAAATCCGGGTATCAGAGGAAAACATGTAAGTGACTAACTGTGCAAAACAGAGTGTACTTAAACAAATTCTGAGTGATATCTCAAGTTAATTCATTTAAATTTAGAACACATTTAAGATTATGAAACACATAAGAAGGTAACAATATCAAACAAAGAAGATACTTCACTGCAAATGGCTCATCTCATGAACCCTGTAGTGAAATGCTTTTATTACTTGCTCCAGTCTGTTGACTTGAAAATGGTACAATCACCCTTAGGTTTAAGATCAAAATAACTCTACAAATGTAAAATAATCCACCCTAATACTTGGAATCATGAAGCATTTATACAAAAGGAATTACAAAATATCTGAAATTGTATTCAGAACTAATCTAGGAAAAAAGAAATTTCTTCTTGCAAGAAGATAGAGACAACTATTGAACTGTTGCTTTCTGTCCCTGTTATTTAGGTTCTGCTGGCTTGCTCTTTGATCTTTTGCCCTTTATGATGCTTCTTCATGCTGGATGTTCAGTTTTACTTTAACCTTTCACCTGATACACTTTAACCTTGCTAACCTGTCAATATCCTTTTACTGTGTTGTTTTACTTTTTACTATACATTTATAATTTATTGTGTATTTACTGCAGTAAATCGTTGAGTTTTTCCTATCTTTATTCATATGGTAATTGGATATTGAGCATTTTTCTATATATCTCATATGCCTTTGTATATTTGGAAAAAGTAGGCTTATTAATAAACTCGTGTTTTACCTCATGCTGGAGGTAAAACACGTTTTCAAAAGTTTGGTACAACACTTTGCCTATTGGCATGCGCTTCATGGATGAAGTGATTACCTATTCTCTGACCACTTCCCTGAGCTTCTTATTATAATCTGCCTGTGTCATTAACTTGTCATTTATTACTAAGGGATTAGGTAATCCCTTTTCCTTTAAAAGTTCGAACTTAGCCATGAACCTGTCAACGACTAGTTGCATGTTTTGACACTTATCTTCTAAATTTAACATCAAATTCCTCTTAGTGAGGATTTTTATGACTTCCAAAATTGTACATGTCCTGTCAGGTATCTTCAGTTCTTGCAATTCATACTTATTATTGGAGTTGAGGAAGTGGATGATTCTTGTTGCTTCCTCTGGCATATCTCCAAGTTATGTTTTAACCCTTTCAATGGCTTCTGTAGCCTGCATTATTAAACCAATTTGCTAAAAAATGACTTGGATGGATGGCCAAATATCATTGACAAAGTTAATGATATTGGCCTATAGTTGCTCTTTGGCCTTTCCTATAGGTTCAGTCAATGTCAGTTCTTTCTCCAAGCTTTTTATCCTTTCATTCATCCTTGTAGCCTTTTGTTGTTCTTCTTTATGCCTGATCTGGGAAAGTTTGCAATATGTCTCCAGGCTGGTGACTTTCTCCTTAAGTTTGACCATCTCATTGATCTGAATGGACATTTCTTCCATTGGTTTGACCAGCCTATTTGCTTCATCACTTGTGGAGGTTGTTGTTGTTGATATTGTCGTTGATGTAGTCAGTGCAGATGTCAAAAGTGTAGTGGCCATTGGAGTAGTGGCAGCTAATGTTGCTGCAAAAGTAGAAGGTACAACTGTGGTCACTGTTGGAATGACAGTTGCAGGAGAATTATCAATACTATATTGTTTGAGCTGAATGAGGCTATCCAACTCCTTCTCCATCTCCTTTAACTAGTCATTCAATTGCAACACAAAGTCCATCATTTCCTCATGATTAGTCTGGCTTTCTAGGACTTCCTTTGTCTATGGGTGCTGCAAATGAGGCAACTTGAGTTGTTTCTTGAGGGTTGTTATGTCCTCATTATTATTTTTTATTAGTTTCTCTGTGGCTTTAAAATCACTTGGGTCATGGCCCAATTCAATAACCAAGTCCTCCAAGGACTTTATCCTGATGTCTTTAGCCTGTGAAGAGGCCTTCTCCAACTTGAATTGAGTTGTTACATTGTCCAATGAATCCTGCAACTTGTAAGCAACCATGGGCTTTGTTGTGAGGGTGGAGTAGATCATTTCTCCAGCCTGCTTGTGAAACTCTATCTGATCAATGGGATGAACATCCCTGACCAAGACCTCAAAATTTTTCTTCTTGTAGTCTGTTGAGGTATTTGGTTGCTATATAGTGGGCTACAAGAATGAGACTTGCATTTTTCCTTCTTTGATGTCAAATGCTGACATCAGTCTAGTCTAGTTTGGTGGTGTGATCTTGAGGTATTGGGCATATGTCTCTACCTTCAGTCTCTCATTCCTCATCTTTGTCTCTTTAAATATGTCTTTGATGTCCTTTTCCTTGTTAGCTGGCCTGATATAGGAAGAAACCTCCATACTCTTTTGTCTTTCTACCATCCGTGTGTTGGAGGTTGATGGCTGTTGTGTTTCCTCTGTTGCAGTTGCTTCTTTACCTTTCTGTCCCATTACCTCGGTGTCAATTATTTCTTATTATGCAATGTTATCCTCCTGTTCAAAGACATGATTCAACTTGGGCCTCTTTCTTGGCTCAATAAGCTCAACAATAGTCTCCATGGAAGAGCTAGATGCCTCATCCTTGCTCCTCTTAGGATTCTTCTCCTCATTTAGTGGAGTTTGTATGATAGGAGGAATGTTCATTGGCCCTCCTTGTTTTGGAACCCACATGAAAGAGTTGTGCTCAAATTGTCTTTCCAAATTAATAGGTGTATTCTCTACATCCACAACAGTGTTGTCCATGTCAATCAAAGTGTTCTCCACCCACTCATCCTAGTTAGAAAACTATTCAATGTTAGGCCTTGGGTGGTGGATGTATGCTCCCAACTTGACCTTGAGTCTGAGCTTGTTTATGACCCCATGAGGGTCATAGTGCCAAATGAATCTGTTTCTGAATTTCATTGGTTGAAGTAACTTGTCGGCCTCTAGTCAAGCCTCTCTGTTGCTGCAAATAAATGGGCCCATTTGGTTCTTCACTTTGAACTAGGTTTTCTTCCTATAAGCTAGGAAGTGGATCTAATTAGAGCTGATGATTTGCCTGAAGTACTCAAGAGAAAATATCCTCATAGGGAGGTATTTGGGCAACTTATAGGGGGCTAGATCAAAAACATAAATTCTGATCTCAATGTGGTTTTGGTACAAGTACCAATCTCCCACTTTGTTGTTCTTGGCCAATTGCAGTACTCTCTTGATCTCTTTGCTAATTCTAGGCTGAGTCTTGGAAGTCAGCATGGTCATGACTGGGTATACAAAAGAGTCTATGAAGTCTTTGTAGGTGAATGATGTGGAAAAATTGTGGACTAAGGGTGTCTAGTAGATGACTGATCTCTCCTTTCCCTTGGTGTCCAATTTCTGGATCCTCAAAGGGAACTTACCTATCTGGTAATATAAGAACATATGAAACAACACTAAAGAGTATTTGAAAACTCTTTCAATGGGCAGTCTAGTGAACTGTTCATGCATTCTGTCTGCAATGAACTGGGCATAATCATACATAATAGTAGGAGGCTTGCCTGGAGTGAAAATGGACAAGAAGGCCATG
Organism: Pinus taeda; assembly: GCA_000404065.3. Classification (NCBI taxonomy): domain Eukaryota; kingdom Viridiplantae; phylum Streptophyta; class Pinopsida; order Pinales; family Pinaceae; genus Pinus; species Pinus taeda. Next base: position 44,105 of record APFE030433795.1, on the reverse strand, counting down.
ATGACCTCATCCACATGCTCATCTGATGTGTATCCTAGGATGCATGAGAGCATGGTGATTATTCTCCTACCAATCTCTAAAAAAATAGTGGCAGCATAGGGTGGCATGTATGTAGGAGTATGTCTTTCGTCAATGATGAAATTCTGGAAAATTTGTTTGATTTTAACTGGGTCCAGTGTGATGTACAGGTCCAACAGTTTTCTAATGGACAAAGGAGTCAGATTAGGACTAGACTAGATTTGCAGCATCTGGTTGATGGATTCAGTAGTAATGGTGAATAATAACTCATGGTTTGGTGCCTCAATAGCCCTTTGGCTTGGAACGTAACAGGCATGACAAAAATGTACAATGTCTGGGAATGGATGAACTTCTGGGAATGTATACTTGGGAAAATTGGATTCCCAAAGATTGATGTCATCAACATGGTTTAGGAACCTATCCTTAGCCCAGCAGTGGATTCTCAGAAGGTGGCCTGGAGTGGCTGTGTCTTTAATTTGGAAATCCCTGTTTGCCAGGGCCAAATGGTCAATGTCTAGGTGAGGAGTTGAGACCGGTCTGACATCCAAAGATGTCGGGGCAACCATATTTGTGATAAAATATGGGAATTGGGCTTATAGAGCTTGTGAAAATGAAGTCTTGACAACTCTAGTATAGGGATATGGTAATGGAAATTTTTCAGGATAGAGGTTTTGGTATTTGAGGGGAAATACTCTCAATTCAATGGAAATTTATTAAATTCAATTACTTTAATGTTTGAATTTACTGTATACTTTTGAATCTGAGAGGGTCATTCTGGTTTTGTGTCGAAATACCTGGAATTTATCCAAGTCCACCGTCACCCATTCAGTATACATTATACCAATCTCGTATAACAGTATAACTAGTATACCCGCATCCTCCCATCCCTGCCCAACCTTTGTAATGCCCCCAACTTATAGCCTTGTAAGGGAAGGAAGGGCTTCCAATAGAGGAGGATCTTTTGGACAGGCTTTCATACAACATTGCTTGCAAACTGGTTTTGAATGGTGGTTGCAGAGCGTTTTGTGGCTTTAGTCGTGCACTAGAGGGCTGAACTGAGCTTCTGGAATGTGTTCGGGATGCAATTGGTGGTCGGAATTGGTTACAGAAGCTCAAGGGGCGCAAGAAAACTTAGAATGCTTCTGCAGAGTAAACGAGTGAAAAAAGGCGAAAATGGGGGTTTGCAGCCTTTTAACCGGGAATGGTTAGAAAATTGGCGCAAAAACTTTTTAGTGAATAGTGAACAATTTTTCTTTCGGAAGGGAGGTGGTTTAGGTAGCCATCACACCGCTTTTGAGCGATGGGTGGTATTTTCCTGAGAGCATGTGACTTAACGCGGTGCCGCCACGTAACTCAAGGGGGCCCAAGCAATACCGCCCATATCGCGTGCTCTCGGGCCAATAAAGGTCAAGAGATGATCGAGCGCGATATGGGCGAGGGCCGTGGGATCTGGGTATGCAAGATCCAACAGCCATGGCGTGGTGGAGATGCATGGTAGGAGATGGGGGCAGATATTAGTGGGGTCTAGGGGTTAATTACCCTTAAGTGTAATTAATCAATGGATAAATGCAGGGTTAATAAAGTAATGCGGGTTTAGGAGTATAACGAGTAAAGTGAATTTGCGGGGTTAATAAAGTAATGTGGGTGGGGAATAATAGTTAGGATAAGAGGTTTTATTGGGTTTTTTGGGGTTTTTAGGGAAATTAATAAAGGAAAAATGATTTTTGCATGGGGAAAAGGGTTTCACACTAAGGAAAAAGGGTTTTTTTTGGGTAAGGGAATGAATTTAGATGGTAATTTGCTAGGGAATATATGAAACCAAGGGGAAGGGTAAAAATGAAGGGAAAAGGGGTTTACATAAGAAATGAAGTGTTAAAAGGGGAAATTAGTTAAGTATGCAGTGAGGGGTGAAATGGAATGGGGGAAGTTAGCCAAATGAACTTATGAGCATCCTTTTTGTTTCATAACTGCTCCTACACACTGAAACACATGATTAAACATGATAGATGTGATTATGCCTCAAATAGCTTGTATTTCTGCAACCTTTCTTCTACTTACCCTTTTACTTACGCTAACATTTTTTCTTCACTTTATTGGGTGCACTTAAGCTACCAAACCATTTTCTTTCCTTTTTATTTTATGAAACAAACTATCTACTTCTAACCTTATATATTCCAAGGGCTCAGGTTAAACTGATGAGCTCCTTTTATTTCTCTACCTATCTACTAATCTGCCAAGATTAAACTGTTTAGCTAGATCTTAATTCTCTAACCATAAACATGAAATTCAAAGCATGTAGTCAAGATTAAATAGCTTGATTGTCATGGGTTGTGGCATGTATGACAAGCTGCACACAATCATTATTTTTAGATAGTAAAGTAAAGAAGTAGTGGCACTTGGACTTCCACACTTTCATGATCTATTTTTTTTGTTTGGGGTTCATGTTTTTTCATTTTTTTGATCTTTTCTTATTCTTTTTGTCCTTTGATATTTCTTTTAGGACATACCCTCTTTACATTTTTTAATTTTAATATGGAAAACATTTGCAGAAAGCAAAGGTATGTACAATATTACAAGACTTAACCTCAGCCAATTCAAAAATTATGAATCCTATCACTATAGGACTCTAACATGTGTGTCATAAGAATTTCGAGGTATATCATATGGATGTAAAATCAACGCTTTTGAATGGAGAAGTTGAAGAAGAGGTTGAACAACATCAAGGTTTTGAGTTGTCAAATAATATTGAAGATGTGTGCAAGATAAAAAAAATATAATGTATGGACTAAAGCAAGCACCCAGAGCATTGTATTCAAGATTAGATGAATACCTACAAGAACAAGGCATCATAAAAGGGACAATTGATTGTAATTTGTGTTAGATGATCCAAAAATACAATTTTATCATAGGTTATAAAATTAGAATAAAATAATTATTAATTTAAGATAAAAAATTAATAATTATTATCTAGAATGTTTAATTATTTATGAGACTTTGAATTAGCATATGTATATAACTAGATATGACTCTCCAATGTTCGTATCTTAGGCTCTATTTAGGGAATTAGTAAGCTAGTGGTTTGATATATTTAATGTAAATGGACCACTTTATTTAATAAGTGATCCATAATTAGAGGTAGTTAGGACATGGAGCTTATAAATAGCTCATTGCAAGAGTGTTTGTTAAGTTCGGGTGTAAGCTCTTGCAAATCAATCATGTAATTATATTTTTCTGATTAATAATATTATGTGTCTGACGACACTTCTATTTCAATATGTGGTATCAGAGCAATGGTTTGCTCTTTGGGAGTAAGAGCGTTATTTGAATTGACCTCGGGACCTTGGGAAGCTACCAGCAGTCTTGCAAATCTGTTAGTTTCTGACATGTGGCGGACGAACCCGAGATGCAAATGCTCTGCGCGAAATATGTCCTGGAATTGTTCAGCAAGACCACCGATGCCCAATTTTTTGTAAGTCGAAATCCTTCTGCTTGAAAATGTTGCTGCTTGCCGCTTCACGTTGATTCCTTTATCGATATTTTCATTATCTCCTTGTCCTTCCACAATAGTCTGATTCACAGTGAAGATGTAATTTGTTCCACAGTATTCAAATATAGCTCTCTGCCCCACAGTGAAAACCTGATCCGAGAATCTTTTTTGAAGCTCCTTGCCAAGAAGGACAGCATCAAGTTGTTCTGTTTTTCTCCCCTGATCCGAGAATCTTTTTTGAGGCTCCTTGCCACTGGAGTGTTGTTCCATCCTAAAAAAAGCCCCTTGAAATCATTTATATGTTTACCGTGCCTCCGTTTACTTTTTGGATATATACATTATATAAAAATATCTTCAGTTTGTTTTAGTGCAAAGTCAAGCTATCATACTTTTTCTGCTGATTTGAGAATGGTTATGGAATTTTCCTCTGCTTTCTTTCTTCTTTTGGCCCTGAAAAACAAAACAGTATCCAGGCCTACCTCCCTATTTATGACTGAAAACCCAAAATCCAGTGCTTTGTGGTGTTACGCGGTGCTGCTGCAATGACAATGTTTTGTGAGTACAGAAAGACTGCCCGACGAGGTAAAGGTGAGAATGGAAGCATTGTTGGGAATGAATGGATATTTTGAGTATGGGAGAGCACTTGAGAATCAGGGATTTTAGTGTGCATATGGAGTTGGATGGTGCAGGGAATTATCGGATGTCTATCCACAGAGTATAGTTGGGTGTATAATTTAGTACCCATTGTCAAGAACTTTGGAGTTGGATACATGTACAGGAAATATATGATCTTATTCACTATAATCCAAATTACTTATGCAATAATTGGGAATTTTCAGTTGGTTGCCAATTTTAGATATATTTTGTTGCGGACCGCGCTTTGAGGCAGAGCGAAGATGACTGGTGCTAATTTCCACTCCTGCAATTCTCTGGAGCCCTGATGCCAAGTAAGCTCCAAGACTTCCCAGACTCTCAGCAAGATAGGCTGATATACCTCCATGAAGCACTCCAAATGACTGACCAGACTTCTCGGATACTACAAATCGGCCTGAAATGCATGTGGGTGACATTACTTCCATTTCAAAACCAATGAATTCCTGTACAAGAGGCACTTTGAGTCCGTAAACAACCTTTTTGTCCGACCTGTCACATTTGGTTTCTTATTAACTGTCAGTTTCTGCAGCGCTGCCATATATTCACGAGCTGGTCGAAGTCTTGATAAGAAATATGATGCACCAACTTTTTTCTGTGTGACATTTGGATATATGTTTCCATTGAACGCAATGGTAAATTGAATTGGTATTGTGGAGAAGATGTGGAAATTAGTTATGTGAATCTGTGCTTATATGTTCTGTATCTTCGGTGTAATTGAGTTAGTGCTTATCTGAACCCGTATGTGATTGAAAGAGAAGATTCGAACCTTTAGCATTATATTTCATACATAACCAGAACTTTGTTTTAAAACCCTTCAAAGCATTGGATTTTCCGATCCTTTAAGTTCTGGCATCGATTAACAGTTTATGCTTGTGGATCTTTGAGCTTTGGCATCGTTTAATAATAGTATAGATTGGGTTGAGATCAATTCCTAAATTGTAGTAGATTGACTGTGGAGGAAAATTAAAAACATTTTCTGAAGGCAGAACCATGTTTTTCCCAAATTCCAAAGGATTCAGAAGAAATCAGCAAAGGCTGCCGCGGCCCTCATCTGGAGTATACGTTGTTGCTGCGAATTGTTGTTGTTAAGAATGAATTTTTGTGCTGGGAAACATCATTTTGTTGTGGATATTTGTTTTTGCTGTGAGTCCCACATTTCACTGGGAATTGATTTTATTGTGAAACGCAGATTTGCTATGAATTCACGTTGCAATGAATCCACAGATCCGAGAATTGAGAAAAGTTGCAGCTTTGCTACATCAAGGGAGTTGTGAAATGCGTGATTTGTGATCCATGAAAGGGTGGAAATTGCGATTTGACAGTTGTGATCCGCTTTCGCGATAAGTACCTTGGTTAACGAGAAGAAACACAACAGAAGCTCATCCAGACATACCTTTGTGCATGTATTTGTTCAACAGTGCATTGTGGAAACGAGAAGGGTGATTGACAAGCCTGTTCGATGTGACCAGTAACCAATACCATGAAATCTTGTTCCAGCTACATTGATAATCTCAAAAGCGCTGGAAAGCTTCATAGTGATGGTGTCTAACTCATCAGTGGAGCGCATCAAGCTTGGTTTACCAGATTTAAAATTTAATATTCCATCAGATTTCAAAGTGACTTTATGGAGCAATAAGGTGAATTTTGTTTTGTAATATTTTGGAGTCATAAGTGTTTTGTAATTTTGGAGAGATGAGAGTATATTTTGAAATTTTTGGAGTAATAAGGTGCATAGTATTTGGTGTGATTTGTAACTCAAAGTCTTGTCTTACTTTGAGAAAGATTGTGTCACTCTCCATTCAGATTTTGACAGCAAATTGTTTCAAAGGGTTGTCAACTTGGCATTATCATTGCTTCAAATGTACTCCACTGATTAATAAAGAAATCATTTTTGTGTTGATGTGTCCTAGATCCGCCCGAAATTGAATAAGGGGATCTTAGGTACACGAAGAGTGTGTTGATGATAGTGCATACTTCATTGTTGTTGTTTTTTTATTTGTGTCTAGTTTTGACACATACATGATCGCATTTACCACACACATAAAATGCAATGCCAGCAAGCACAACACATGTAATGAAGTAGCTTCAAGGACGGTTAATTAAGCTCAACACGTGCATTTGCAACAAATAATCAAAGATTATCAACATCAACAATCAAATTCACTTAAATACAATCAAGTTCACAAATTCCAACATTTTAGGGTACAGTCTACATCAACATTGTTGAACTTGTAATCAAACTCCAATCACATTGAATTGTAAGGGTGCATTCTCGGTTGAAACCGACACCCAAGTCTTGCATTGAGTCAAATTGAATTCATTGTAGTGAATCATTGAAATCATTGTAAGCTTTTTTGGGTGCATTTTCGACAGTGTTCGACACCCTTTCTTTAAAGCAAAATCAAGTGAATGCATGAATTTTAACAAGCAACAAGTTTACATCTCCTGCCAGCGAGCGAGATTATTCATTCAACCACATTGCCTTAATTAAGTGCAAAAATAAACACATCCAGCGAGCCAGAGTGAAGTTTATTGCAGTAATCATCAAACAAGTAAAATCAATCAAGTTGAAATCGACATCAAGCGAGCGTGGCTATTCCTTCAAGTGAATGTGAATTCATCCAGTAAGTCAAGTGAGCGCTTAAACAAACGCGATCGTCATCAAGCGAGTGTGAATTCTAGAGTTTAAGCGAGAAAATTTTACAACTCTAGCAAGTGCAATCAACAACACTCAAGCGAGCGTGCCATTCAAGTCACCTTCAAGCGAGCCTGTCCTTCAAGTGCAACAGTTCAAAGCACGACATCTCCTACAAGAGAGCCTGATTTCAAGTAAGCTAGTTCAAATGGCACAACATATTCAGTTGTTAAACATTCTTCACAGTTTGATCATATCTAGTGATGAAGACATGGTGCACGTCAGCAAAGAAACTCTTGCTGATATTTCACGGCATCTACAGCAAACGCATGAAACCATTGAGTTTCTTCAGCTTGAGTCCCAACTTCAAAGGAATGAATTGCAAGAAAAGAGTGATACTTTCAAGTCTTTGAACCATCCAGATGATAAGTCATTCATCCCAACAACTTCAAGTGTCGAAGTTGTTCATGATCAACTTCAAATTTCTTCCAAACCCATCATCAAGCCCTGGGAAGAAATTCAC
>APFE030433795.1:0-27480 GCA_000404065.3 Pinus taeda | reverse complement strand
GTTCTGGCTCTGTTTCTTTTGGCAATTAGATTTGCCTCCACACTAACAGCAACATCTTGCATCTCTGCAAGGCTTTGAGGGGCTCTTTCCCTTAATTGATATGCCATCTCAGCATCAAATCCATCAGGGAATTTATATAAAGTGAGATCAGGTGGAGGTCTTAAATTTTGTGGTATTGCGTTGTAAACATTATTAAACCTTGCACAGTAATCCAAAACCGTTTCCCGAGGTCCTCTTTTGATAGTATCATACTCAGATAGTATGTGTAGGGGATCTTTCTTTTTCTCCCATTTGTTAATAAATGTCTAGTATAAGGCTTCAGGATTTAATATGGAATTGGGTGTAAGTGCCCTAAACCAGGTTCTGACATCACCGGTCAAACTTTGAACAAAAATCTTCATTCTCACACTATCATCATCGATCTCATAACTCTCGAAGTAATCTTGCATTTTATTTGTATGTTGTAGGGATGTGCAGGAGTTTATGCCATCAAAATAGGTAATTTTTGTCTGGTAGTCCTGAGGCATAGCCCCGGGATTAGCAGGCAGTTGTAAGGGCGCATATCTATTAGCCATGTTAATGGGGATAAGTGGAAAAACTGGGGCAATAGGGATAAGAGGAACAACTGGGGTAGAAGGAGTAGTAGTGGTAGTAGGAGTATAGGATGGAGGGGTAAAAGAGCTGCTTGGAGAAGGGGGTGATGAACCAGGGGAATTTGGGGTTGACCGAAATAGAACTTTGATAGGGGTTGGAACACCGCTTGGCTGAACTGTTTCAGGACTCACAACAGTTGGGTCTTCTTGTTTCTTTTATTTTCTAATGATCTTAGGGATTAAATTTGGATTTTCAAAAGTAGCTGCGCGATTAGGATCAGGGTTTGGTCGTGTATGACGCGTTTGCTTGTTAGGAGCCAGCTTCTAGCTTGGTTTTTGGGAAATTTTTCTAAAAACACAGGTCGACCGAAACTTTCAAAGGTTGGTTTCTTCCTCTGTGGAGCTACAGACTGGTTTAGTGAGATTATCTGAGGAAGTCCCCAGTGGAGTCGCCATTATGTTATCACTCAGGTTGTCCCTTGGCTCCTGTAGGGATACGACAGAGGTAACCAAAAACCAATCTTTAGATTGCAGGTTCTAGCCCACCTGCAATCAAAGAGGGCTCTCTCTTAATGATTTAACTTTGTTGATGATGATTTTAGGCTAGCTGTTGGGTTCAGGGGTTTTGTTGTTTTGTTTGGATGGAAGGTGTATGCCAAATAGAAAATTCAAAGTATAGAGGCAGGGTAAGGTGTGATAAGTTTTAAACCATTGGGCATGGAGTCATGGATTAAGGCTCGCTGTTGCGTTTTCTTGGTCACAAGCGGATTATGGAGCGGGATAGCCACACATGAGACAATTATCAATTTGCTGAAAGGATGGATTGATGGTCAGGGATGAAAGGCAATCAAGAATCTTTCATCAAAACTGACAGAGAGGGGAAGTGAATGAATGGTTGTCTAGGAGCAGTTAAGAATTCCTAAACTATCATTCATATGTGAAAGAAACAGCGTAAACAAGATCATTTAAGTATGCATGTTCATAACTATTCCTGATGAAAACATGAAAAATTGCAGAAATTGAGCCTAAGGTGCAGCTAAGCAAATCCTAAACTATTCTTCTTTTCTGCAATTTAGATGGCAGAATGATGATGAAACAAACACAAAAAACTAACAGAGTTAAGAAACACTTATTGAACCATGTAGAAGCACAGGAATTCCACAGTCACTCCTCAGCCAATTAAACACAACAAACAATTTCAGAATCCATGCTTTCAGCAGTCTTTGATTATAGAAAGCATCACAGTTACAGTGCGAGTCTCTGCTTGAGAGAAAAATCGGAATAACAAAGATCAAGTTACTAATCAACCAACCAACCAACCAACCAACCAACCCCTACTCCATTTTTCAGGGTGGTATATATAAGAAAAATATCTAAATTCATTTATTACAACCGACCTAAACAGGTCTGCAGAAAAAATCTTTTTCTAAAAACCTAATTGTCGCTGGAATTAAATGCAAGTAAGTCCTTTGGGCTGCGCCAGAGGCAGCTGAATCAAGTTGAGTTTATGAGGTGTCCTGTGTGCCTTGGTGCAGTGGTTCTGTCATAACTGTGCATTGAGTTCTGGTCCACTGACCTCCTGTGAGTTTAATGTGCAGTCATTTGTGCTGATGAGCCTTCAATGCGTCTTCAATTGCTTCTTGACTTTTAGAGCTTTCCTTTTAATGTTGGACTTGCCTCGAGCCCTGAGAAAATCTCCTCTGATACACCTTGCCGCTACATTGATGGTCTTCGGCGCCTTCTGATACTCTTTGACATGCTTTTTGTCTGTAATTTTGATCTGATACTTTTTAATCTTCATTCCTGGTCTCTCTCTGTCTTCAAATACGTTAAATTTGGCAAAATCGGGCATTTTTGGGCCTTTTCGGTGCAAAAAGGGCCAAGGAATCAAAAGATTCCCTAAAGATTCCCCAATATGGCCCATTTCCCGTAGCAATGCGCAATTAGTGCTTCGCACTAATCGCGCATCAAAAACTGCCTCCGTTTCTCATTCCAGAGCTTCGAAGCTCGACTTTCGCGCTTGCGCAAATTTTCCGTTTTTTGGCTGTTGACGTCAGCATGACGTCAGTTGTACAGCGAATGACGTCAGCATGCTCACGTCATCAGTGGGGTCCTCTGGTACGGATATGATGTCAGCATGCTGACGTCATCAAGGTGACATGGCAGTACGACGGGGTGACGTGGCAGTGACACGTGGCAGGGTGACGTGGGCCGGGCGCAGGTAGTGTGAGGTGATGTGGAGGCGACGTGGCAGGGTGACGCGGCAGTCTTGTTACGTGAGGGGAGGGCGGTTTTGCCTATGCATCGGACCGCCTTTGGTACGGAGGTGGTTTCTGTCAGGGGCGGCCCGATGCAATGGGAGGCCGCCACCTGTCCCGGTGTACGACGGTAAAACCGTCGGACATCAGGTGGTAACCTACAACCACAATAGGGCACCTGATATGAACAAGGGCCGTCGAATCTGGGGGGGGCTATCCGACGGTGGACGGGAAAGGGAGATGCACGAAGTTTAATAGAAGAGCGCGCGCGTTAAAGTTTAATTTTCCGCGGCGCGGGTGGGTTTAGAACTTTAGGTTAAGGGTTAATGGGTTTTGGCGCGTTGGAAATTTATTAAACAAACATTAAAAATTTCCAAAGAAAATACGCGGAGGGGGGGGTTTTTGCATTTGGAAAGGGTTTTCTTTGTGTTTTGGAAGGGGTCCAAACACTAGGGAAGGGAAATTTATGCAGAAGGAGGGTTCTTACTAATGTCCAGGTGACTTAGTAATTCCCAGAGAAGCACTTATGGTTATATTTCAACCAGGGGGAGGGGATATTTACATAAGGGGATTATCTACATAGTTTTAGTAGGGGGATGGTGAAAATATAGGGAGTTAAATAATAATGTCAGTAGTTAATATGGAGATGACAAGAAAGCGCTAAGTTTCAGAGATCTTAGGCTTCAAAGGGGAGATAGAGCTTTGTTGAGAAAGTATGGATCCTCCTTGAGTGAAGCAGATCTTCACCAAGGTTAATGACATGGAAAATGATGAAATTAAGAGATATCAAGTAGATCTTGACCTCTTTTGGGGAGATTAGTCAATGATTTAGGGGAGAGGAAGAAAGGGAAGTTAGTTATGCCTGATTTGAGCTCCTCCACATGAAATTGCCTGATGACTGTGACCTGAGTAGAGATGATACTTTGAAAACATATAATTGATCAGAAACCAAGATTCTGCAACCTCAAAACTACTTACCCAACCTACTTACCTAACATTTTTCTTCTTTTGGTTTGGGTGCACTTAGACTTGCTGACCCAGCATTTCAATTTTTTCTTTTTATGCCTTCCTATCTACAAACTACCCTTATTCCTTCCAAGGGCCCAGATTAAGCAGTTGGGCTCCTTTGATTCTCTACCTATCTAAGAATCTGCCAAGATTAAGTTTTGGACAGATTTTCATTCTCTATGTCTAAAACAGGAAATTGAACCTAGGGAGACCAAGATAGTTGTTTGGACCTCCCTTTAGCTGAAAATTCTACAAAACTGGAATGACTCTTCAAAATTGGAATGCAGTAGATGAACTTTGAGTAGCATTCTTTCCTTGGTGACTGTTTAGCAAATATGGAGCGTTGCAGCATTCAAAGTATGACATATTTGGCCTGTAAAAATGTCAATCATGAAATATGAGTAACCCGCTGCAGCAGGAGGCTAACAATAGCTCCACTTGGGGATGGCTTTTCCTTGTAAGAAGCCAAGAACAACAGGTCCTTGTTTCTTCTGTTATGGTTGTGCTTTGAAACTTCTTAGTGCTGATTGTTGGATTGTTTTGAACTTTTGGACTGCTAATAGCACTTTCTCTTAACTGTTTTGTTGTTAAATTGTAAAGTATTGCCTGCTTTCTTCTGCGTGCTTTAGCATCATGGACTATTACAAAAATAAAATCAAAGTGTTGATATATACAAAACATTTTATGTACAGAAAATAACATTGCCTGTTCTTTTCAATCAAAAAGGATCATTGTAGTGCTTTAGCATTCGGCCATTGACAGGGCCTTCTTCAGCTGTGCTGCCATCTAGAGATCTGAGAAAATATGTATTATTGCCTTGCACCGTGCTGATAATGTATGGACCTTTCCACAGAAAATCGAATTTTTCATGTTTGCCCTTGTCCTCTCTTCGTGAGTCCCATCTTAGATCTTTGCTGCCCACCCAGAAATCTTCTGCTTTAGCCTTCTTATCAAACATCTTTTTGAGTTTTTCTTGCAACATTTGAGCTTTGTCGTAGACTTTCTCTCTGGTTTGCTGAAGATGAATGGTTTGATTAATTCTTCTCTACATGTCATTTGGTTCAGCCTGAATTTCCTACAACAGTTTAATAGTAGGAATGCCCAAAGATGAAGGAAATTTGGCTTCCATGCCATATACTAGCTCATAAGGGTTCATCCCAATGGATTTCTTGGTGGAAAGTCTATCTGCCCATAGAGCATTTGTGAGCTTCCTATGCCAGTTCTTTTTGTTTTCCTCCAGCAATTTCTTTATGATATTGATGAGGCTTTTGTTGGATGATTCAGCCAAGCCATTACCTTGAGGATAGTAAGCTGTGGAGTGGCCCAAGGTAATGTGGTATTTATCGCAGAAGTTGATCATATTTTTGGATTTGAAGGCAGCAGCGTTGTCAGTGATGATTTTCTCAGGGCAGCCAAATCTGGAAAGGATATTACTCTCAAGGAATTGGATAATGGTGGAGTCATTGGCTTGTCTACATGGAATGGCCTCAATCCACTTAGTGAAATAACCGGTGGCTGTTAAAATCCACTTGTGCTGGGCTGAGGAAGAGGGATGAATTTCTCCAATGAAGTCGAGACCCCATTGTTGAAAAGGTTTCTCGGTCGAAATGGGCTTGAGGGGCAAAGGCAATAATTTTCTTTTTCCTTCAAAGATTTGGCATTTGTGAAATGAAACAGCAAACTTCTTGACATCTGCAAAAAGAGAGGGCCAATAATAACCAACCCTTAAAATCTTGTCAGCAATGGACTTCCAATATAAGTGTCCTCCACAGTCCCCTGCATGGAATTCTTTCATGATGTTGTTAGTTTCATTCATAGTTAAATAATTAAGCAAAACACCTTCATGACTTTTCCAAAACAAAGCACCATCTATGACACAAAACTTTGAGGATTTCATCCTTAAAAATATTTTCTTGGTTCTGGACAATCCTGGGGGAGCACACAGGTTTAACAATACAAAGCAAATATCATCATACCATGGGGATTGCAAAAAGGTTTCACTGATCTGTGGAGTCGCCAACTCCGGTTCATTGTCCAGTTGATTAATGTCTAATGCTTGGAAGTTTGTTTCGAACATTAGTTTGGCTAACCCTTGTCCTTTTATCGGTTTGGTAGGTTTTATCTCAATGTCGTATTCAAGGATGTTGGCAATCCACTTGCCTCTTTTGCCTTCTAGTCCCTCTTTAGTTAATATATCCTTTACAACAGAGTTTGGGACATAGGCAATAACGTGGGAGTATAAGATGTAAATTCTGAAATCTTTGATGGCTTTGATGGCTTTGACCAGGGCATAAGTCTGTTTTTCCATAATCTGATATTTCAAGGGTGCATCTCTCAAAGCTCGACTGAAGAAAGCAATTGGCTTTTCATTACCTTGATCATCTTTTTGTAAAAGGACAACGGCTATAGTGTGCTCAGATGCAAATGAAAAAATGATAAAATCTTTGTCGAATTATGGATTGGTGAGGACAGGCGTTTGAGTCAAGGCAGTTTTGATGCTCTCGAAGGCTTGCTTGGTCTCAAGAGACCATTTTACCTTGGCATCCTTCTTCAACATGTTGCTCAATAGCCTTATTAGCTCAGCTAGGTTTGGGATAAATCTCCTTAGGAAATTGATCTTTCCAAGGAATGCTTGTAGTTCTTTTATGTTTCTTGGATAAGGGATTTGGATGATAGCTTGAATTCTTTTAGGATCAATTCTAATCCCATATTTTGATATGATATGGCCTAGAAGCTTGCCTTCCTCAAGGGCAAACAGGGACTTCTTGGGATTCAAGGAAATGCCATATTTCCTGCATGTCATAAAAATTTGCCTTAAGTGCTTAAGGTGCTCTTGGTCAGATTTGGAGAAAGGGGTTAGGTCATCAAGGTAAACAACAAGGAAATCATGTATCTCTTTGGCGAATGCAATATCCATTGCCCTTTGAAAGGTAGCACCAGTGTTCTTTAGTCCGAAAGGAATTTTAACGTACTTAAATGTTCCCCACGGTGTGGTAAAGGTTGTCTTGTCTTGGTCATCCGGGTGAACAAGTATCTGATTAAATCCTAAAAATCCATCTAGTAAAGAAATTCTAGAGGAACCCACTACTCTTTGTAAGATATGGTCCATTTTGGGCAAAGGGTAGTGGTCTTTTAGAGAGACCTGGTTTAAATTTCTCAAGTCTACACACAGTCTTATCTCTCCTGTTTTTTTCCTAGTGGGAACCAAATTAGATACCCATTCAGAGAATCTGATGGGTGCAATGATACCTGCTTCAAACATTCTCTTTATTTCTTTTTCAATGAGGGGAAGAAGCACGGGGTTGATTCTTCTAAGTTTCTGTTTGAACAGTTTTTTATTTGGTTTAAAGGGAATGGTATGTTGGATCACTGAGGTGTCATAGGACTTCAAGTCCTCATAAATCCAAGCAAATACGTCTTGGAATTCTTTGAACAAATCCACGTATTTCGGTTTTTGATCAGGGGGCAGATTTTTGGACAACTTAATCATTCTAGGCTGCTCTGCTGTCCCTATGTTGTGTTCTTCTATAGCAGCATTCAGAGGCTCCATTTTTGGATTTTTGGGCACATCATTGTCATCAAACATGTCTTCTAATGGAGTAAGGCCGGCCGGTAGGAAATTACTCTTTAGATCAATAAACTCATCCTCTACTTTGGTTGTTTCCTCTAAACACATTTGTTTCAACTGCTCTATGTTTTCTTTTGGAATGTCAATGTTATGATGAATGACAGTTTGTGGTATTTCTGCTTTGGGAGGATTTTTTAGAGTGTCGTTCAAATTTTCTTTTGGGGAGGAAAGAGGTAGAGGCCGATCAATAGGAGGCTGTGTGTCTGTTATATCCTCCACAGTTACCTGATGCGGGTTTGGGACAGAGCTATCAGCTGGTTTTGTTATGGTGAGTTTGTCTTTAATTTTGTTGGGTTGTTTGCTATCTTTTGTTCTGCTAGATGCAGGGACATCAATGGTCCTTGTTCTCAATTTGTATTGTTTGTGTACTTCATACACAGCAGTATCATAACCTTGTTTAAAATCGAAAGACACTCCCGACTTAGTGTGGAATTGTTTTACATCAGGGTATTCTCGGTCCTCTTTAGTGAGAAAGATTTGCTGTTCATTTTCCGAATCTATCAGGTGCATATGAGTCCCATCTGTGGGCTCACTGGATGTAGATGCCTCCGCATAGTTTTCTTGGAAAGGAGGCCTAATATCATGGTCGGGACTGGCCCTTCCAGCGTTTGTGTTTTGAGTTTTTCTGAAGTTTGGGTTCCTTATGGCATTGGGCTGTTGACCTTCACATGAAGTTTTCCTCTCAACATTGTCTACTCTGTCTCCCAGCCTATGGATGCCACTGATAATAGCATCTAGCTTATGATCGAAGGCTGAGGGTTCTTCCTTGAAGGTGGTTCTTCTCTCAGTTCTGGCTCTATTTCTTTTGGCAATTAGATTTGCCTCCACACTAACAGCAACATCTTGCATATCTGCAAGGCTTTGAGGGGCTCTTTCCCTTAATTGATATGCCATATCATCATCAAATCCACCAGGAAATTTGTACAAAGCTAGATCAGGTGGAGGTCTTAAATTTTGTGGAATTGCATTGTAAACATTATTAAACCTTGCACAGTAATCCAAAACCGTTTCTTGAGGTCCTCTTTTGATAGTATCATACTCAGATAGTATGTGTAGGGGATCTTTCTTTTTTTCCCATCTGTTAATAAATGTCTAGTATAACGCTTCAGGGTTTAATATGGAATTGGGTGTAAGTGCCCTAAACTAGGTTCTGACATCACCGGTCAAACTTTGGACAAAAATCTTCATTCTCACACTGTTATCATCAATTTCATAACTCTCAAAGTAATCCTGCATTTTCTTTGTATGCTGTAGGGCGGTGCAAGAGTTTGTGCCATCAAAATAGGTAATTTTTGTCTGGTAGTCCTGAGGCATAGCCCCGGGATTAGCAGGCAGCTGTAAGGGCGCATATCTATTAGCCATGTTAATGGGGAAAAGTGGAAAAACTGGGGCAACTGGGATAACAGGAACAACCGGGGTAGAAGGAGTAGTAGTGGTAGTAGGAGTATAGGATGGAGGGGTAGAAGAGCTGCTTGGAGAAGGGGGTGATGAACCAGGGGAACTTGGGGTTGATCGAAATAGAACTTTGATAGGGGTTGGAACACCGCTTGGCTGAACCGTTTCAGGACTCGCAGCAATTGGATCTTCTTGTTGCTTTTGTTTTCTAATGATCTTAGAGATTAAATTCGGATTTTCAAAAGCAGCTGGGCGATTAGGATCAGGGTTTGATCGTGTATGACGCATTTTCTTTTTAGGAGCCAGCTTCTAATCTGTTTTTTGGGAAACTTTTCTAAAAACACAGGTCGACCGAGCTTTCAAAGGTCGGTTTCTTCCTTTGCGGAGTTGCAGACTGGTTTAGTGAGATTATCTGAGGAAGTCCCCAGTGGAGTCGCCATTATGTTATCACTCAGGTTGTCCCTAGGCTCCTATAGGGATACGGCCGAGGTAACCACAAACCAATATTTGGATTTCAAGTTCTATCCCACCTGCAATCAAAGAGGGCTCTCTCTTAATGATTTAACTTTGTTGATGATGATTTTAGGCTAGCTGTTGGGTTCAGGGGTTTTGTTGTTTTGTTTGGATGGAAGGTGTATGCCAGATAAAAAATTCAAAGCAGAGAGGCAGGGTAAGGTGTGATAAGTTTCAAACCATTGGGCATGGAGTCATGGATTAAGGCTTGTTGTTGTGTTTTCTTGGTCACAAGCAGATTGTGGAGCGGGATAGCCACACATGAGACAATTATCAATTTGCTGAAAGGATGGAATGATGGTCAGGGATGAAAGGCAATCAAGAATCTTTCATCAAAACTGACAGAGAGGGGAAGTGAATGAATGGTTGTCTAGGAGCAGTTAAGAATTCCTAAACTATCATTCATATGTGAAGAAACAGCGTAAACAAGATCATTTAAGTATGCATGTTCATAACTATTCCTGATGAAAACATGAAAAATTGCAGAAATTGAGCCTAAGGTGCAGCTAAGAAAATCCTAAACTATTATTCTTTTCTGCAATTTAGATGGCGGAATGATGATAAAACAAACACGAAAAACTAACAGAGTTAAGAAACACTTATTGAACCATGTAGAATCACAGGAATTCCACAGTCACTCCTCGGCCAATTAAACACAACAAAAAGTTTCAGAATCCATGCTTTCAGCAGTCTTTGATTATAGAAAGCATCACAGTTACAGTGCGAGTCTCTGCTTGAGAGAAAAATTGGAATAACAAAGATCAAGTTACTGATCAACCAACCAACCAACCAACCCCTACTCCATTTTTCAAGGTGGTATATATAAGCAAAATATCTAAAGTCATTTATTACAACCGACCTAAACAGGTCTGCAGAAAAAAAGCTTTTTCTAAAAACCTAATTGTGGCTGGAATTAAATGAAAGTAAGTCCTTTGGGCTGCGCCAGAGGCAGCTGAATCAAGTTGAGTTTATGAGGTGTCCTGTGTGGCTTGGTGCAGTGGTTCTGTCATAACTGTGCATTGAGTTCTGGTCCACTGATCTCCTATGAGTTTAATGTGCAGTCATTTGTGCTGGTGAGCTTTTAATGGTTCCTTAACTGCTTCTTGACTTTCAGAGCCTTCCTTTTAATGTTGGCTTTGCCTCGAGCCTTGAGAAAATCTCCTCTGATACACTTTGCCGCTACATTGATAGTCTCCGCCGCTTCCTGATACTCTTTGACAGGCTTTTTATCTGCATATTTGATCTGATACTCTTTAATCTCTGTTCCTGGTCTCTCTCTGTCTTCAAATACGTTTAAATTGGCAAAATCGGGCTTTTTCGGGCCTTTTCGGTGCAAAAAGGGCTGAGGAATCAAAATATTCCCTAAAGATTCTCCAATATGGCTCATTTCCCGTAGCGATACGCGCTAATCGCGCATCAAAAACTGCCTCTGTTTTTCATTCCGGAGCTCCGAAGCTTGACTTTCGTGCTTGCGCATTTTTTTTTTCCGTTTTTTGGCTGCTGACGTCAGTGGTACGGCGGATGACGTCAGCATGACGTCAGCAGTGGGGTCCTCTGGTACGGATATGACATCAGCATGATGACATCAGCAAGGTGACATGGCAGTACGGCGGGGTGATGACGTGGCAGGGACACATGGCGGGTGACGTGGGCCGGGCGCAAGTAAGGAGGGGTGAGGTGGAGGCGACATGGCGGGGTGACGCGGCACTCCTGTAACCTGAGGGGAGGGCGGTTTTTTAGTTCATCGGACCGCCTTTGGAACGGAGGCGGTTTCTGTTAGGGGCGGCCCAATGCAATGGGAAGCCGCCAGCTGTCCCGGTGTACGATGGTAAAACCGTCGAACATCGGGTGCTAACGTTCCCATACAAAAGGGCGCCCGATATGGATAATAGCCGTCGGATCTAGGGGAGGCGATCGGACGGTGGACGGGAGGTGAAGAAGCACGGAGTTTAGTATAAGTGCGCGCAGATTAATTTTTTTATTTTTTCGCGGCGCCGATGGGTTTAGAACTTTAGGTTAAGGGTTAATGGGTTTCGACGCTTGGTGTTTTATTAAACAAACATTAATAAATTCCAAAGAAAATGCGTGGGGGGGGGTTTCATTTGGAGAGGGTTTCTTTGTGTTTTGGAAGGAGTCCAAACACCTTGGGGGGGAATTTATGTAGAGATGGGGGCTCTTACTAAGGTCCAGGTGACTTAGTAATTCCCAGAGGGATACTTATGGTTATATTTCAACCAGGGGGAGGGGATATTTACATAAGGGGATTATTTACAGTTTCAGTAGGGGGATGGGGAAAAATATAGGGAGTTAAATAATAATGTCAGTAGTTAATATGGAAATGACAAGAAAGCGCTAAGTTTCAGAGATCTTAGGCTTCAAAGGGGAGATAGAACTTTATAGAGAAAATATGGACCCTCCTTGAGTGAAGCAGATCTTTCACCAAGTCAAGTGAAATGGAAAATGATGAACTAAGAGATATCAAGCAGATCTTGATCTCTTCAGGGGAAGTTAGTAAGTGATTTAGGGAATAAGAAGAAGGGGAAGTTAGTCATCCCTCGCTTGAAGTCATTCAAATGGGAGCTGCCTGCTGACTGTGATCCGTATGAGTGTAATATTTGAAAATGTGGAGTTGATCACAAATTAACATTCTGCAACCTCAAAACTACCTACCCAGCCTACTTGTCTAGCATTTTTTCTTCCTTCTGGTTTGGGTGCACTTGGACTTGCAGACCCAGCTTTTCAACTTTTTCTTTTTCTATCTTCCTATCTACATCTACACTTATTTCTTCCAAGGGCCCAGATTAACCAGTTGGGCTCCTTTGATTCTCTACCTATCTAAGAATCTACCAAGATTAGGTTGTTTGGACCTCCCTTTAGCTGAAAATTCTACAGAACTGGAATGACTCTTCAAAATTGGAATGCAGTAGATGAACTTTGAGTAGCATTCTTTCATGGGCTCTTTTTAGTGACTGTTTAGCGAATATGGAGCATTGCATCATGCAAAGTATGACATATTTGGCCTGTAAAAATGTCAATCATGAAATATGAGTAACCTGCTGCAGGCAGAGGCTAACAAGAGCCATGTATCTAGTGTACCCCTCTGGTGACCTCCTCTACCCGTGTTGTGATCTGGGTTCTCCCACATTCTCTCTAACATCATGTAATAACCTATCAGCCTCTCTGGTGCGAGACTCTACATAAGTGCGTGTCTCCACTACCTGATCCTCTACATGTGGTTGCTACACATCATCTTGAGGTTCCTCCGTAGGAGCTAGAAGCTCCTCAACAACATGTAGTTGAAGCTCCCTCTCAAGGGAACATCTCATGACCCTCCCTTAATCAATTTTTACATCTTTGTGAACCACTATCATGTTGTTGGTTGGAAGGCACACCTGATAGTTGTGAGGTATATCATTGTACCCCAAAAATATCCCCAACTTAGTTGTTGGCTCAAGCTTTTTATGTGCATATTTGGTTACATGGCAATAGATTGATGAAGCAAAAATCCTGAAGTGTCCCTCATTTGGTTTCTTCCCTGAAAAATCTTCTTCCAGTGTACTCATCCCAAGAATTCAATGAGGGCTTCTAATTTGTAAATAAATAGCTGCGTTGCATGCTTCTGTTATTCCTTTCATCCATCCCATTTTGTTGTGGGTTATGAGGTGCTATCAACTCCTATAAAATTCCTTCTGATGCACAAACTCTTTTGAACTCATTCAACATATACTCTCCATCGTTATCCATCATGAGAGATTTAACTTTCCTTCCAGTATCTTTGTCAGCCAATGCTTTAAATTCAAAAAACTTTGCAAAAGTCTAATCTTTCTTCTACATAAAGAAGATCCAACACTTATGAGAAAAATTGTCAACAAATAGAACATAATACCTGTGCTTGGCCATGAATGTTGTTGAGAATAGTCCACCCACATCTGAGTGAACTTGATCGAGGATCACTTTTGCTCGAATGTCTTTGTCATGTAATGAAGCTTTGGTGTATTTTTCCAATGTACACCCTTTGCATGTGTCTACTTACTCTAGTGTACCTTGGGAAGATCAAAATAAATTTGTTGCATGATCTTCAAAGCACCATGGTGCAAGTGACCCAACCTCCTGTGCCACAAGTCGTCGATATCTCGGCTCTACATATTCTCTGCTTTTATGCTCGAGGAACCACCTTATTCTATATCCAACTTGTAGAGGTTCTTCACTCGAACCCATATCCTCTCCACCTATCCTGTAGCTATGAGAAGAAGAACGCCTTTCCCTTACTAAATATCACATCATATACTTTATCCTCCAACATGAAAATAAATACCAAGTTCTTCTTCAAACCAGGAACATACATAACATCTTGCAAAGTGTGGGGAGAACCCGACTTCTTCTAAAAGGTAACTGTATTGATCCTAGTAGCATTATACCTTGTGTCATCACCCATCTCGATATGCATCTGGAGATCCTTCTCCTCCAAGTCACTGAAGAGCTCTTTGTTATCATTCATGTGGAAAGAATCTCCACTATCCACATACCACACAATTCGCATCATCAATGACACCATATAAGCGATAAGGGTAAAGTCCAGTTTGAATTGTGAAGCAAGAGCCTCACCTACCACTCCTCCTGAGGGATTTTTCTTTCGAGCTTCTTGAGAGGACACTTTGTGGCAAAATGTCCCAACTCGTGATAGTGAAAGCACTTGACTTTTGACATTTCCTTCTTCTTACTACCCTAACAAGAATCTGATTTGGAATGGGATGAATTCCCCTTCCCTTTCTTTGCATTACCTCTAAGGCATAATTCTCCTCATCATCATGCTTTGCTGAGGATTCATCTTTGGTGTTTCGCCGAATCTCTTCCTGTATCAAGTTGGACCACAACTGTTCCCACTCTGGTAGCTTCTCCCTCCCATTAATAGATTCCTAGTAACTATGATAGCTCTTGGGAAGTCCTAGAAGTGTTATGCTCATAAAACCATCTTCGGCAATGGTAATCCTAACACTTCCAAGCTCATCCGGACATTGAATGAACTTGGTCATGTAATTCGGAATTGAGTCGCCCTTCTCCATCTTAATATTTTTGAGTTTATCCTTTAGTGCCAACTTCCTATGGTCAATGATATTTTGAAATAGGTCTGTCAGTGCCTTCCACATTGAAAATAGAGTGTCCTTACTGTGGAGATTCGAGACAATGGGATCTCGAACTCCTTCCAGGATAATCCTTCTCACTTTTTCGACACATTTTCTCCATTTAACCAGTTCTTTAACATCAGATGTTGGAGGCTTCGGAATATCATGATCTATGAATTCCTTGAGACCATTGCCTTCCAACACTGCCTCCATCCTATCCTTCCAAGCTATGTAATTTAAGATTCCCTCTAGGACATAATCAAGTCTCAAACCGTAGAATGACATATTGCTAAATCTGATGTATGAAGTTGCAAATTTGATTTCACTTGCACAACAAACTCAAATTCTCCTCTTCTATATTGTGTTCAACTCGGATACCATGTAGAATTGTACTTGTATATTCAACATCATATGTGATATGCTAAAAGAAAAGACACAAATCTACTCTACTCTTTAGTGGAAACCAAAATTGATCGATGAAAACAATAAGAAAAAAAGGAAGAATATCAATCACACATAACACAATATTTCTTTGGGGAAAGCAACTGCTAGAAAACCAGAATATCTATATTGAATTAACCAAAAGATCTGGTAATAAAATACAATGTTTTCTCAACCCGAACAATCTCTGCACAAGTACAATCTATCTCACTACTTCACAAACCATCACAAGACAACATCTAACCAAATCAGCTTCCTTCCAAGCCCCTACTTCCTTGCACAATTCCTAGGATAACTAGACCATATTTAATTTGGAAATCCTCACTCCATAAATGTGCAATCCATCCATAGTCCCTCAAATGATTGCATGCACCATCTATACAACTCGAAAAATTATACAACTAATAGTACATTGTCCCTGAATAATCTTAATTGGGCCTTCCTCTGAATTGACATGCACGAGTTATTTATGAGTGAATCTTTAGTTAACTAGTGTGGCATTGAGGATGCAATGGTGCTCATCCCCACTACTAGACCTCATAAGGCTTCAAAATCATTTGAAAATGGTGAAATATAGTGACTCACCTCTTCATTTACGGATGTTGCAGTCAAGGCATCAGCCTTGTTTTTCTTGTTTTCCCAAACGGAAATATCCTTATCTGAGGTGGGCTTTGCAGGTTCATTATATCTTTCTCCTACACAAACTCCTTTCCACAACTCATTGAAAATGAGAGTGTTATTTTGTGTTATTCTTTTGTTATTTTGTGCCTTTCCTCCTCTACCTTTCCAACAAAGGATGGAGTATTAAGGGGAAAGAAAGGAAGTTGTTTGGTAATTTCAATTGCATTACATGGTATAATCTAATAAAAATAGTTAATTACTTCCATGCAATGTAGTCTATATTAAGAGTGTGAGATAATTTGAGTCAGTTTGAGTTGAGTCTATATTTGGAAAAGTCAAGTTAGTGTGAGAGTTTGCATGATGGAGTTAGTTCACGTGAGCTAAAGATAAACACCTCACATTGGATTCAATTATAATCAATAATAGAGAAGTGCAATAGTTTTTGTTTTTTGTGTGTGAATTTCTGGCTTTCCTCTTTTTCCTTTCCAACAAATTGGTATTAGAGTCAAGGAGGAGTTGTAAGATCCAAGGAGACTATTGAGCTATCAAGAAGAGAACCAAGAAAAAAAGGCCTACGATTTTTTTAAAAATTGCAAGATTAAAGCTTAAAAATGTGACATTTTGGAGAAGACTAAGGAATGATCATCATCATAAGGTTAAAGCCTAAATAGTCAAAGTTTTGGGCATACTTGCAACTTGGCGAATTTTGGTTTTTCGCCACAGGTGTCACTTGTCAAAAGTTGTGTCAACTATCATTAAAAAAGAAACATGAAAATTCATTAAAAAAATCAAGCGGAAAAGCTTGAAAGGGTTAGCGGTAAAGTTAAAATTACATGGTTTTTTATTTGATTGATATTAAAGGTGTTTTTTAGTAAGTGACAACTCCTTTTTGGTAAATTTCTTTTTATTGTATAAAAAAAGTAAAGGGCTTATTAAAAGAGTTGGGTTATAAAGGTTTTTTCATATGAGCCTTTATTATTTGGTGGGTGTGGCTCTATAAATGGTATTTTTGTTTATATATATATATATATATATATTATATATATAATATATATATATATAGGGTTTATTAAAAAGACAATTTTAGTTTTTCCGAGAAATCTTTTTATTAATCAAGAAATATTTTTTGGGAGATTAAAAAAAAGAATGACTTCATTTAGTTTCTAGCCGTAGCTTCCACCATTCATAGGGAAGAACTATAATATGTGGGCCATTTAGATGGAGACTATGCTACAGGCTCAAGATGTCTAGGATTACATCAAGATTGAATATGTTGAATGTAAGGATGGGGCAGTAAAAGAAGTCCTCACAAATGTATAGAGAGATCAATTAAGGCTAAAAAAAGGAACAATGCACATGCATTACAACTTATCCAACAAGCAGTGGACAAAGCAATATTCCAAAAAATTATGATCATGTCTTCGACAAAGAAAATGTGGGAGATTTTAGAGACGAGCTATCAAGGTTTGGCCAAAGTAAATATTGTTAACTTACATAATACTATGAGAGAATTTGAATGTTTGAAAACGAAAGAAACAAAGAATATCAATTCGTTGATGAATTAGGTTTTGACCACTGTAAATCAATTAAAAAATTATGTGATGACATTCAAGATCAAATAGTGGTTGAAAAGGTCCTGAGATATTTGTGTACTAAATTTGATGTGGTAGTAGCAATTATTGAAGAAGCCAAGGATTTGGCAGTGCTAACATTTGATGAATTGATGGGATCACTTCTATCCCATAAAGAAAGGATAAATATAAATAAGGATTCCTACATAGAAATTGATTTTAAAATCTGGGTTTCTATCTCAAGAGACAGAGGTCGAGGTGAAAGAAATGGTGGTCAGAGAGATGGTAGAGAATAAAAAGAACAAGAAAGTGGAAGAAATAGAAAAATATTCAACAATAATCAAAGAGTTGATAAATCAAAGGTGAAATGTTATTATTGCAAAAAATTTGGTCACTATGCACGTGATTGCAGAAAGAGGATAGTTGATTAAGGAAAGCAAAGAGAAAATGTAACCACAGAAAATAGTGACTCCATGTTCCTAGATTTCCATACCATGCATGAACCTTTTGATAATGTTTGGTTGTTATATAGTGGTTGTAGTAACCCCATCACTGGAAATACGAAATTGGTTGCAAATCTAGGTCAACTAGTTAAGACAGAGATAAAATTAGGGACTGACAACACTGTGGATGTAGACGACAAAGGAGTGGTCAACATATTGACCAAGCAAGGGGAGCCAAACAAAATTTCAAAGGCATACTATGTTCCCAACCTCAAACATAATATGATAAGTGTTGGTCCATTAATGCAGAAAGGATACAAAGTTATTTTTAGGGACAATATTGTCTCATATACGACAAGCCTCCAAGCAAGAAGCTAATATCGAAGGTGCAAATGAAGAGGAATGAATTTTTCCCTATAATAATGAATTACAAAAATCAGGTTAGTTATTTTAAAGCTGCACGTGTTGATGATTATTGGTTATGGCACTTTCAGTTTAGAAATTTGCATTTCTCTGGTTTGAGATTGTTGCATAAAAAAGGGATGGTTAGAATATTACCTCCTATCAAGGAACCTTCTGTTACTTGTGAGTGTTGTATTTTTGGAAAGTAATACCATGAAAGTTTTCTAAAAGTAGTTGCATACAGATCAATATAGTCACTAGAGTTGGTTTATACAGACTTTTTTGGACCCGTGCAGACACAGTCAATTGGTGGAAGTTGTTACTTCCTCACATTTATTCATGATTTTAGTAGAAAGACATGGATCTATTTTTTGAAGCAGAATTCTAAGACTTTTGAAAAGTTGAAATAATTCAAAGCCTTAGTAGAGAGCCAAAGTGATCAGCATATCAAAGAATTTAGATAAGATTGTGGTTGAGAATATGATTCGAAGGCATTTCATGTTTAATACAAAAAACATCGAATTGGAAGGAAATTTACGATGAGATACACAATGAAATAGAATGGTGTGGCAGAGAGAAATAACAAAACAATTATGAACATGAAAAGGAACATGTTGAAAGGAAGAAAATTGTCAAATGAGTATTGGGCAAAAGCAATTTCATGTGTTGTTTATGTGATAAAAAAATCCCCTAGCATGAGTGTGATGAACAAGGCTCTACAATAAGCATGCTCAAGTATGTCATGTAGTGTATCTCATTTTAGAGTGTTTGGATGCATAACATATGCACATGTACCTAAACAGATAAGAGGCAAGTTAGATGATAAAAGTGAAAAGTGTATATTTATTAGATATAATGAGTAATCAAAGGTATATAAATTATATAACGTTGTCACCAAAAAGACTTTAATAACAGAGATGTTGTGTTCAAAGAACAAGTGTCATGGAATGGGAGTGTAGACAAAATTGTTGATGGAAGAGTGCCACTCATGGAAGAAGACGATGTAGCAGAAAATGAGAAGCGGGGATCACAAGAGAAGAAAATAATCAGAGACATGCCAACAATGACACCATGATACTCTGGATATTTAAGCATATCAACAAATCAGAAAACTCCATGCAATAAGTAGGTGATGAATCAAAAAATGGTAAGAGAAACATGTGAATTGTACTAGATATTTATGATGATTTGGATGTTAGTTCAAGTTTTGTATTATTGTCATTTAAACCTTCATCATTTGAAGAATCTATCAAAGATGAGAATTGGGTACAAGTTATGGATGAAGAAATATAATATATAGAGAAGAATGATACTTGGGATCTGGTTGATTTACCTAAAGGAAAAAATCTCATTGGTTTGAAATGTGTTTACAAGACAAATTTGAACGAAAAGGGAGAGATTGGCATATTTAAAGCAAGGCTTGTAGGAAAAGGGTTATCACACAACTCGGAATAAACTTTGGAGAAACGTTTTCTCCGGTAGATAAGTTGAATATGGTAAGAGAATTCTTGGAAACAGTAGCTTAAAATGAGTGGAAAGTGTATCATATGGATGTGAAACCAACCTTCTTAAATTTCATTCTAGAAGAGGGAATCTATGTGCAACAACCTCTAGGTTATGAAGTTGAAGGATATGAAGATAAAGTTCACAGATTGACAAAAGAGCTCTATGGACTCAAACAAGCTCCAAGAGCCTGGTATAGCAGAACTGGTAGTTATATGATCAAGAATGGATTTAGCATAAGCAACATTGAACCAAGATTGTACACAAAGGTAAATGAGCATGGTCAAATTTTGATTATTTGTTTGTATGTAGATGTTATCATGTATACTGGTAATCTTGAACTAGATCAGTTTAAAGTAGCAATGAAGAATAATTTGAAATGACGAATCTTGGTCTTATGAAGTATTTTCTTAGCATTGAAGTTGAGAAATTATAGACATGGATTTTTATTTGTCAAAATAAATATGAAAAAGAATTATTAAATAGATTCAAAATGGAAATTTGTAAACTTTCTCCCACACCAGTAGTGACAGGTACAAACTTAAGTAAGGATGGTGAAGGATGACATGTCAATCCAACTTTGTTCAAAAGATTGGTTGGCAACATATGTATCTCACAGCTACAAGACCAAATATTATGCAAGGAGTTAGTCTGATTTCTAGATTTATGGAGTCACCAAAAGAATGACATTGTAAAGCTCACAAAAGGATTCTAAGATACATAATAGGAGCCACAAATTGTTGCATATTGTATGAAACCACAAAAGGTAAATATTTAGTTGGATATAATGATAATGATTTTGCAAGAAGTTTGGATGATAGGGAAAACACTTATAGTTATGTGTTTCATCTTGGTTTAGGTGTGATATCATGGGCGTCTAAGAACCAACCTATTGTGACACTTTCATTAGTAGAATCATAATATGTAGCAACGACATCGACAATGTGTGAAGCAATATGGTTACGACGAGTTTTGTAGGAATTTAGCATAAACAAGACAAATAAACAACAATATATTGTGGCAACACCTCAACCATTGCATTATCGAAGCATAGTGTGTTCCATCAAAAGAGAAAACATATAGATGTGAGATATCATTTTATAAGAGAACATATGAGAAATGCAAAAGTTTATTTAGAGCCTTGTAAATCGAGTGATCAATTGGCTTATATATTCACTAAGCCATTAGCAGAAGATGTATTTGAGTTTCATATAGAAAACTTCAATGTTATAAGCCTAGATGAGACTTACACCAACATGCATGTTTGAGTTGTGATGAGTCATGTTTTAGTTTAGCTGTTGTAATTAAGGGGGAGTGATAAAAATAACTAATTACTCTCGCATGTAGTGAAGTATATCTTAAGAGTGTGAGTTAATTTGAGTTAATCTGAGTTAGTTTGAGTTCAATCTATATTTGGAAAATTCAAGTTAGTGCGAGATTTTGCATGATGAGGTTAGTCTAAGTGAGCTTCAGTTGAGTCGCTAGTTAGAAAAGATAAATACCCCACATTGGTTTCAATTGTAAGCAATCAAGTTTACGTGATTAGTAGAGAAGAATAATAGCTCATGTGTTCTATGTGTGAATTTGTGTGTTTCTTCATCTTCCTTTCCAACATAATCTCTTACATGTTGAGGGTTGTACTACTAACCAACCATATTTATAGCAGTTGACATAGAGCCCTTTCATTGGAATAGGGAAAAATACTATAGTTATAACTATTGCATGCATGTCTCTATTTTAGAGAATAATCCAAGTATTATTAATCTTATGCTTAAGCCAAGGAAGGAATTTAAAATGTACATAATTATAACTAGTGTAGTCATGGCTAGTCAATGCACAGAGCATGAATTATAATAAGCCATTTACTTTATTTTAAATTACAAATTTTTTATTTTTTATTTTTATTTATTTTTTATTTTATTTTATGTGTGGTTCATGTACACTAGAGATTAGTGGTTGCTACACCCATAGAAACTATCTGAGACCAATGGTTGCAATGTGCACGAAAACTGTCCAAGCAGATCCATCCAATGGGATCACTTCAATCACTTCTCGTTGACTCATTACCAAAGCCGAACCCCTAGAGTGTCGAGGAGAATTGGCCCCATGACCTCTCATTAAGAAGGTGTTTATAAAGATGGGAACTCAACCAATTGAGTTAACCCTTAGAGCTAGTTAAATTATTATTTTGGATTGCAGATTACTGTGGTGTGGTTTCTGAGAGGAGTTCGGATTTTCCACAGTGCTCATCTTTTTGGTCGACGTTTCGAGTCTAAAACCATACTCATCATCAGGACAAATGTGTGGAGAAAAGAAGGAAAATGATAGGTATAAATATGAGAATGGCTAGATGCAAAAACAAATTGGCTGACTACTGACTATTTAATTTAATTATTTATTATTTAAGTCACTAGTTTTCATTATTTATAATATTAATAATTAATTTGTTATTCTAATCTTTATTAATACTAATATTTAATATTTTGTTTTATATTATTATAATGAATCATTATTGAATTATTGATATTAATTGATGTTTATGTTCTTCATCCCTATTATTGATATTATTGATGTTTATGAATTATGATATTAAATTATTATTATTATTATTATATAAGTAAACATATATAGATTTGAAAAATATGGAACAAGATTTTTTCTATGGAGATTTACATATGATTTAATATGGATTCTCTTAATTTATAAATAGGTTTTGCTACAATACCATGGGCTAATACTATGTCTTATCAAAACCACATGCTCAAAAAACCATAATTCACTTCAAATAAAGTTTGTTCATATGACATTTATTTAATTAAAACCTAAAAGTAAATATAACTACTTTGGAGATAAATCTCAACCTTTAATTTATCTATACTATTAAAAATATTTTAAAAGACTCTAGAAAGTTAAATTTTACAATCCAACTAATAATTATTGATAATTAAATTAAAATTATGAAAACCTTATTCTAAAATAGAAACTTCAACCATTCCTTATGACTAAATCTAGTTATAATTTTAACTTAGATGCAACTTGGGATGGCACGGTGTTATATGGTTATAATGGAATGTTTTCCAAACCACTTCCTGTAATTGGTTTAAAATTAAACTGAATGAAAGTACTCCATAGCTTGCTGATGACCCGAACGAAGCATCTGACAAGACTAGCAGTACATTGATAATTTTAAATAATATTGTGGAAAGGAGAGATCTTAAATAAAAGTATATTCACCCTTAAATAAAGGAAGCATGTGGTTAGCCCTTGAAGTTACAATCTGTGCCACATAAAGATATGTGCTCAGAAGCTTTGTAAGCCTCAATACCCTTTTACTTTTTGAGGTTGTTTTACACTAAACTCACAGATTAGCTGCGACTACGAGACTTGAGGATGATTCCAAATGCCTATGGTTTTCTTTAATTGAAATTTCAAAATCCTGTCGGTTCAGATACAATGCTGGTGTGGAAATGTTGGAGATACTACTACATATATGCTAGAAAAGGGAGCTTCTACAGATTATTTGATTAGATGTTATGAAACCACCAATGCCACAAATTGCGCTCTACATGAGGCAAGGGCCAAAGCACAGTATCGTAGTGGATTCAATATGATTTTGGGATGGTAGTGTCGAGGGTTTGGGATGGTAGTAGATAACGCTTGTTGGTAGTATCAGCATTGCTAGAGTCATTCTTCAAGCACTCACGAATCAAGAAAAGAGAAACAAATAGTTGATTCTGAGAGGATTTAAGTAACTGAGAGTTACCGAGAATTAGTGTCTATCGAGAACATGGAAAACACTCAGAAGAGCGAAGGCGTAAATAGCAGGGATGCCTATGATGTTGCTTCTAAAAAATTGTTGCAAGGGAAAGGGAAAGAAGTTGTTACCAATATTAAAAATGGTAAAAATGTTAAAAATGAAAAGGTAATATCAGATTTTGTGGAAACAAATAATTTGGTTCAGGTCAAAATTGCTTCAACACACAAAACAAGAAAGTGGATTTGGGTAAATGAAAATAAATATGAGGGCATTTTAAGGCGTAGGTTTTCTCGCCTTAAATGGGGACAAATGAGAAGAACACTAATCCAGAGAAAGAAAATAAATAAGAGAAACAAAAATAAAGAAGAAGCAACCATTTACAGTCTGACATCTACACCTCTTACTTGGTCATTAGATCTATATGCCTAAGAACTGATGAAGTCCAGCATAAGGCTAGAGATTTTGGAAGCCAGAGAACAAGAAAGGGACAACAAAAGTTTAGAGATCACAATTGCAAATCGATGTCTAATGGAAGGTAATAGAACTTTAAAAGAATAGGTAACAATGTTACAAGAGGCTTTAGAGACAGGAAAATAAGAATGGAAAAGGATGAAGATATCATGGCAAAGCATGAAAGAATTAATAACAACAAATATGGATGTGATAATTTCTAAACAAACTAAGGTATATACACAAGTATCTCAGCAAATAGACATTTCCAAAGAGAAGGAAAAAACGAACAATGGGAAAGATAGTCCAAAACAAATCAAAGCTAGAGCTGAAGACAGTAATGGTTACATAAGGATAGAGGAAGAAGAAGATGCAAGTGCTTGTAAAGCATAAGAAATAGAACACAAAGAAAGACAGGACAGGAAAAAAACTTTTTTATCAGGGGAACAAGAGATTATGGGAAGAATGAAAGTAATCTCAATTTGATAAGAGATTTTCTAAAAGAGAAACTACATTGGAAAGAGAAAATTTTCCAAGCAAGGAGGGCTAGGAGGATATGTGAAGAGAGGCCTTGACCCATAAAAGTCACCATGGCAAGCATACAAGGCAAACACCAGTTTTTGGCAAAAAAGAAACTCTTGAAAGGCTCACACATCTTCCTCGATGAATATTTAACCAAAAAACAACAAGATGAGAGAAGGGATGAAGTGGAGAAAATTAGAATAGCAAGAAGTGAAGGGAAAAGGGCATGGTTATACAATGGTAAAGTTGTTATTGTAGTGTTTGGGCCTTCGGGAAAAACAGGATAGCAAGCTGGCAGTAAAGAAAAAATAGAATAAACATAAAATTCAATAATAGGGACGAAAACAAAAAGAGAAACATGGATGAAAATGGGTGAAGACTCAAATTTGAGTCTTATGTGCCAAACTGCATAGCAGTCAAAACCTAGCTAGGTCTACCTAAGTTTAGTTTGTTGGAATTGTAGAGGTTACCCTTGGAGGAGGGGACCTGCGTTAGGCCCTATTGTGGAAGGTAGAGACATAATTTGTCTCACGGAAACTCATGAGAATGATGATTAAAAAACTCCTATGTTTGATGGTTATTTGAAATTGGCAGTTTGGAATAAGGTAGAAGAAAATGGCAAAGGGTATGGGGGATACTATTTTTAGTGAATGAAAATGAAGGTCGTCACATTCAGTTAATTAAAGAAAATGCAATAAATAATATATATGGTTGGAAATATCATAGAATGAGAATCACAAAAGAATTGCAACATGCTATTTTCCCCCTCAAATCTTGACACCAAGGATCCATATGCATCTTTAAAACAAGATATTTCCATGTACTCTTAGCAAGGAGAAGCTATTTTAGTGGGAGATTTCAATGCTAGAATAACAAATAATCAAGCTAGCATTCTTTGTTGAAAATAAGATAACAATCCTATTTGGCTCACTAAAGAGGAGAATCCCCAAAGGGTGAGGTGTTCAGAAGATGGCAAAGTTAGCAATCATTTTGGAGAGGAGTTGCTTACACTGTGTAGGGATTTCAACTTAATTATTTGCAATGGTCTAGATAGATGGAAAAGGTTTGGGAACTTCACTTGCAACACATACAATGGGGCAAGTGTCATTGACTATGTAATGTGTTCACAAAGCTTGATAGAAAATATAGACGAAGTTAGTATTGGAGAGCATATTTGGGACTTAAAATCAGACCATAACCCAATTTATATATGGTTATCATGGTTAGAAGAAAGGAAACATAAAAGGAAAACCCAATCCTCTCGAAAATCACTATCAAGAGGAAAAATTCTTCTAACACAAGAAAATTATACTATCTTCAAGACAATGTTATAGAGATTAATTCAAAAGGAGAGAACTGGTTTCAAAATCTTCAACAGTCACGAGTTAACAAATATAATTCAAAGTGCACTTGAGAAGTGCAAAAGAGAAAAAAATAGGAAATCAGAATCAAATTGTTTTCCTATAAATGCTTGGTTCAATGAGGAATGCAAAATGGAAAGGAGAACCTTGAAAAAGGAAGGAAAGGAGAAGATGAATGTAAAGCTACATAAGCAAATACTTAAAAGGAAAAAAGATGAGTTCTTGCAAACAAGGAGAGAAGAGTTAATATATTTAAGAAAGAATAATCCAAAGTTTTTTTGGCAAGAACTGCAACCAAGGAAGAAGAAAATTGAAAACAATATTACAACCAATCAATGGCTTGAATATGCAAGCAAAACTCTATGAGAAAGAATCTGAGGTAGAGCCCCCACCTAGGATCAACACAAATTCAAAGCTCTCCAGGTTATGGGAGGTAGAGAATGGAATTAAGAAGTTGAAAACAAGAAAGGAAAAGGACTTGGTTGAACTTCAAGTAGAGTATCTAAAATGGGGAATTAACGCTCTTGCATCACACATCATGGAAATATTCAACAACATCATTTAGCAAGTATTCCCAAGAGACTAGACAACTAGCCTAGGAATACCCCTTTTTAAAAGTGGAGACATTAATAATCCATCCAACTATAGAACAATTATAATCAATACTTTGTTTGCAAAGTTTTTTGACAACATGGTAGAATACAGAATTAGTAAGTTAGAAAAAGTAAAAGAAAGGAGGGCAAGAGGACAAGCGAGTTTTAAGCCAAAACATTCTACAATGAATCATGGTATCACATTGAGACACATTGCTGAAATGGCTCGAGAAGACAAAGAAGAAGTATTTTGCTTCATTGTTGACTTCAAAAAATAATTTGACACAGTTCCTAGGGATAAGTTGTGGCGTAGAATGGAAGAACTTGAAATTCATGTGCATTATAGTGCCATTCTCCATAGACTTTATGAAGAAGTGAAAGTCAAAATTAGAACCTCAGTAGGTATTTCAAAAAGCTTTAGAAGTGACATTGGAGTTAAGCAAGGTTTCCCTCTATCCCCTACTCTTTTTGGTCTATATATTGATAAATTGGAATAGTGGCTAAATCTGCAAGATGGAGATGGTATCCATTTTGGGGAGTTTGTGATAAAGATTCTTTTATATGTTGATGATATTGTATTGATTTCTAAATCAGGCCATGGATTGAAAATGCACTTATATGCCCTTGAACATTTTTGTAGAGCAGTGGGGATGCAAGTCAATACTGGCAAGACCAAAATAATGATTTTCTCTAAAAAAGGAAGTAGAGCCAACATACTTTCTTCTTTGAAGGCAACATTCTTGAAGAAGTAAATGAGTACATGTACCATGGGATTGATTTCAGCAACAAACTTAATTAGGAGGACTATAGAAAGAAGAGAATTTTAGGAGGGTGGAAAGCATTATATGCTTTTCAAAACAGATGTAGAAAGGCAGAGTTATGGGATTTGAAAATGGTTAAAGTTCTTTTTGGACTCCTTGTTTGTCCAGTAATGCTATATGGGTGTGAATTGTGGGCTAGTAGCACTTCCGTCTCAAAATGGAAACAAATTGAGAAAATCCAAAAACACTTGATCATGAGCAAGTTAAAAATAAAAAGTTCAGTACCTTATGAGATGATGTTGAGTGAAACAGGAGCAAATCCCATTGAAGCAATTGCTATGGTGAGGCTCATAAGATATCTAAAAGGAATTGAGCAAATGAGAGTAGGTAGATGGCCTAATGTTATCTTCAATGAAGGCATGAGTGAAAGAAAAAAAACTTGGATGAATCAAAACTACAAATGGATGCAAAAATGGAATAAATAGCTCAATATCTATCCCACAAATAGCAAAGACCTAAAGGATTTTTTTATGGAGG